>WOGN01009006.1:0-11009 GCA_015342105.1 Leptinotarsa texana
AATTGACGTGTTTTTGGATTTTTCCTAAATACCAGTATTACAAAAATTATTAAAGGTGGATACTTTTATCTGAAAAGCACTGTATAATATAAAGTTATAATGCATAAGACAATGCATAAAACGTTCATGGTAAATAAATGGCAATTCGGCTCTGTTGACATTTTTGCACTGTTTCTGTTCTTCAACCGGTTCCAAGAAAGTTGTGAATAATAATTTTGGTGAATGATTTCCAACAGATTTTATTTGAAATACTGAGAAATAGATCAGGACAATAGTAGTCAAAAGATGAAAGGGAAAATTAGATCTAGAGAAAAGTAACATATTAGAGAGCTTTTCAGATGAATTTACTGAACGCTCAGAAAATATTCTTTGAATTCGAGGCTAAAGGATTTTCTGGGTGAACTATCAAGTTTATAGATTTTTGATGCATGAGGCGACATTGTAGGAGAAAGAACGACAGTATATTTCTTTGTTTGTCGACAAATGTTCAGATTTTTTCTCCTAGTCAACGCACATACGACAGATGATATCTACCGCAGTATCAGATTTTGTATTCTCAAAATATCCATAACCAGAAAAATAAACATAGCCAAATCAGTAGAGAATTTTGTGATTTATATTACGCAGTTACTTTTCGGGGTGAACTTTTAGTTTGCTCTTTATTACACTTTAGCAGATTCTCAATTGGTAATCCATTTTTTATTTTTTAGGACAGTTAAATACCCAAAAACCCTCATAAACTTCCTCATAAAAATGTGTTTTAAATAATGTTTTCGAATGTTTTTTCAAGAATACAGAGACTGTTATTATATCGATGCCCTTAAGTTCGGTTAATTATTGTCTCTTCAAAGAATATTTTCAATAATAGAAGTCACGTGTTAATTATACTAGGTTAGGTTAGGTCTGAAGTGAATGGGTCTATTCGACCCTCCACCGCAACTCGCAAGGGTTTATTGTGGCTCACACCTATTCACACTCGACCAAATAAACCCAGCTTCTCAACGAAGCCGATTAGTTTGTGTGGTGAATGGTCTTTCAAGTCAGATGGTAAGAGTACGGATCTGCCGAGCTCTAAGAACCTGATTCGGTCCCCAATAGGGCAGGCACAAAATATATGCTCTGCTGTTTCATCATTTTCCAAACAGACACGACACACACTGTCTTCCAACAGTCCAAGTCTCTGCATATGATGATTCAAATGAAGGTGACCTGTAAGAAGGCCTGCTAGAACATCGTAGTTCATCCCTACAAGCTTCGAAGGATGGATAAACGCAGAAGTCCATAAATCTTTTTGCCATCCAGGTGTTCAATCTTTGTTTGACAAAGCCTAAAGTGATGCCAATGACAGGTTCTGGTCCGATGGAGATGCTTGCAGCACCCTCCTTTGCAAGAGAGTCAGCAGCTTCATTACCTTCCAAGCCAGTATGGCCAGGAATCCAGACCAGGGACAATCTGTTAAGTCTTCCTATCGAGGAGAGTCGTTTTTTACAATTTGCTACCAATTTAGGCGTTGCTCTGTAGGAGTCAATAGCTTCCAACGCCGCTTGACTGTCTGAGAATATTTTTAATGACTTGTGTGTGAGGTTGGATTTATCCAATCTCTCCGCACACAAATCAGTAGCGTAAATTTCCGCTTGAAATACAGTCGCATAAGTTCCTAGGCAGGTAGATATTTCTGTCCTGGGTCTGCGACTGAAAACACCTGCACCAGAACCGGAAGGTATTTTTGATCCATTTGTGAACCAAGAACTATCTGCTTCCGTAAGATAACAGGCTATACTGTCTTTTTGAGTTCTTTTTTTTCTGATTGATGCGGCCGTTACTTGATGAAGATCCATAGTAATTTCAAAAACTACACCTCACGATTTGATCTCTACAAACTCCACCTAACAATCTGATCTCCACAAACTCCACCTCACGATTTGATCTCTCCAAGTTTGTGGAGATCAAAACGTAAGATGTAGTTTTTGAAATGTTTTAAGTTCATTGAGTTCCCTAATAGAATTTCCTCCATTTTAATGGATTGGATGATTTTCCATCATAATTATGAAGAGCAGATAAAGTTGCTAGAGCTGAATTATTGTCGAGTCTGATGAGAGATCCTCATTCTTTAATATGTGTTAGGCCATAGTTGTTTCAACGTAGACTTGTATGTCCTTGAACTTATTTGTTTGTTGTTTTTCCTCGCCTGATAAATACATTTCCACGAATGTAGAGTATGCCAAAAAAACCTAGACTAGATCTCCCCTATGTTTTGGTGTTCTCAGAGAATTTTCGATTTGTTACCCTCTGAACCCTTTGCAGTGAATGGTAGAAAAGTCGTTCGTTATCATTCATATTTTTTATTTCCTTATTTCATCTTTCGTGATGAATTCCTCGCCTTATATACTCATTCTCATGCAAGCTATTTCTGAGTTCCTCTCCTTTGACCGGGGTGATATTAGATTTGTATACGTCGCTTCGGTTATCAGATCGCATTGAATATAAGACGTAAATACAACTTAGAAAGCTAGTTTTTGGCCATTCTCTTCAAGATCTCATGTTCCATAATGTTTATGTCCGCGAATCATAAAAATGCTGTCGGTAGTTCCCAAACCCAACAAAAGATACTTATACAGAAGAACAAGACTTTGAAAGCCTAAAAACTCCTATTGGTATAATTACTATGTACTGTACTTCTTCAAAAACCTTCAATGATCACTAAGATCAATCTTCTTTTATATATCTCAACAATCTATCCAGATGGTTATTTATCACATATCACATCATGATAATGGAAATAGTCTGTAAAGTATGAATATCTATCCAACTATTTTCAAATATACATAGTGTGTCCCATTTTCAATGAAACTACTCCCTTTACTCAGTTGTTGAAAATACGATTCCGATCAACTTTGAAAAGTTGATGAAAATACCAAAATAGAATAGTTTGGTCAATGAAAAAAATTAATTTTGCATTAACGAACTGTTTTTAAGATGATTAAAGGATCAGTTTTTTGCATCAACCCCAAATCCAAAAACCATTTTGTACAATATATGTTAATGTTGTGGTGACTCCATTGAAAATGGTGTACACTGTATATACTAATGGCAATTTATAGAAAATAAATGATTGATTTAATAAGTCATCGACTTAAAATTTAGAAATTCAATCAAATCACAAATCGAATTTTGAATATTGAAAACAAATATTTATGACAATTGGGAATTTCTCCTTTCCACAATCCAAAAAAAAATATAAGTGTAATGTAGTTTTATGGAAATACAAAGAGAGGCATTTTGTTTCGTACCACAGGAGAACTGCCTTATTTTAAAAATGACGATTTCTTTTTTTCAATTTCACCATAATATTTTTCAAAAAATCCCAGAAGCTCTTCCAGGATATTTCCTCACAGAATTCAAAACAATCAAAAAATTGTGTATGTCTTATTAGAGTGACCTCTTCTTTTAAAATCTATTCAATTAGAAAATTGTTTTTGTGCTTACAGTTTTGTTGTCTAGGTTCACACTAATAATAATCATAACCTTGGTCAGTCGGTAGCCAGGCAGTTCGACGCGGGTGCTTTGATCACTCAGTCGAATATGACTGCCGTGTTGGTCGGTGGTTCAAGCCCTAGTCTAAACGATCGATTTTCACTTGCTCTCGTCCTTCGCATGTTAGGAATCACACGTTAAAAAGTAAGACCCCGGTAATCCCTAGCTCGCACAAGTTTCGACTTCTGAGGGTGGTCGTTCGTAGGGATGCGACAGCTGGTTAACGGAAAACCAGATTTTCCGTAGCAGCTACAATTCAAGCAGCATCTCCCTATGGGAATGATACAAATAATAATTACCCACGCCCATGTGAAGAGTTTCATTGATTTCAGAGTTTATTCAATAGGTAACTTCTCTTACAGATGCCAATAAATCTCCTCTCCTTGCTCATTTATAATTTGGTATATCAATCGCTGATAGTTATTTCAACTCTTCAGTTTTTTCTCATTTATGTTAATTGTTTTCATTCCCTCGTAGTTTAATCTTCATTCTGTAACTGAACTAGCTATTAATCACTACGCCTGAAGCTTCCACCGTTTTTACGTTATAATGAAGAATGAACGCCCTATATCAGCTATGTTGAAGGAGACATTGTCTGAATTTCAATTTCTCATTTTGATATTGACTCAAGATTGATTTATGTAATTGAAATCATTGGGTAATATTTCACTGGCTCGCCTTGTGGTTTTCAATTCATTTTCCTCTTTCTTCGAAAGATAAGACACTGATTTGTGAGTTTATTCCCGTAAACAGTCAATTTTTCTATTAGAATAAGTTTTATTCGTGTCACTTAAGGTTTTTTTAATTGTCTGACCTTCATTCTGAATTTATTTATAGGGTTCATCATTTATCATTATCAATATTTACGTTTTACTAGTGTGAATTGCGGGAACGTCCAGGTGCTCGGTAAATTTGAAAGTTGCAAGTTCCGGACAAAATTAAAATTTAGACGATTGAGACAATTAGAAATAATTCTATTTCAAAAGTCATTCACCAAATTCTTTTCCTGGAAAAATTTCGAATGATGAATAGAATACCAAAATATCCCAAAATTTTATCGATAAATTTCCGTTCAATAACTAAAATTTTGTTATTTAGCAATATTACGCTGGTTTATCATGATTATTTCCTGAAATAATTACGGCTGTATGCATCGATATAAAAACAAAATATCAATTCTCAAATTTAATAAACTCCATCACCTGAATAACAAGCTATTTTAGCAAGAACATTAGTTCAAAAGTACAATGTTCGAATACATGAACAGACTACGTATTTGTCAACAATAGCCGATCTAGTTGGTGCGGCTAGATGAATCACCAATACGTCGCGTATTATTTTCGATTTCATTGAATATCAGAATTACGTTAGCATTCGAATTAAAAATGTTAAATCAACGAAGGTGATATAATATATGAACGTTTGTTATTCAAGGAGGAGTTTGAATTGAAGAAATGTTGTCTTAATTTCCTGAGGTTGTGTGAATTACTTCAGTGTTGCAAATCATTTTTTATTTTGCTTTTCTATATCTATTCATTGTATTGATGGGTTTTATCAGATTTACATTTTCATTCGAATTATCTCAGTAGAGTTAGGCTCTAATTACTGTCATGAAGGACAGTGTCAGTGTCTGAAATTGTGAGTATGACGCATAATTTTGCCCCGAGAGTCACCTAGATTTCATCGGGCATACCGATGGAAATACATAGGGTTTGAAACAAGACAGTTTGCACACAATGGTGGTCAAGCCCCCAATAACATATATTCAAAGCCCCCAATAACATATATTTAATTTTGGTTAACTATCCAGCAATGGGCCAAGCAGCTACTTGTATGGGAATGACAGAAGCAATAAACACACTATCATTGAAGACACTCTTGAATCTACCTATTTCTTGTTTGAAAAAAATTAGGCCAAAATTGAATATAGGATGAAGAAAAATAGCTTTTGTCTGATTTCTACTATTATTTTGATTTGTAATGACCGGTTT
This sequence comes from Leptinotarsa texana, assembly GCA_015342105.1. NCBI lineage: Eukaryota > Metazoa > Arthropoda > Insecta > Coleoptera > Chrysomelidae > Leptinotarsa > Leptinotarsa texana. The sequence goes on from WOGN01009006.1 coordinate 5,526, forward strand.
CGGTTTGCTAGACGTTTTCAAGCAACTGTTCTGTGGTGAATGGTCTAACAAACCGAAACCGGTCGTAACAAATAAAAATCGTCGTAGAAATCAGACAAGAGTTATAGTTTATATCCTATATTCAATATGAATTTCTACAAAATAAAAAGGTCATCAATCAAAGAAGCCGGAATTAAAATTCACCAACCAAGTTCACAGCTGAAATCACAAACGCCTGAACACTTTCCAAGGAAATATTATTGTCAAAATACAAAACCAAAATTGGACATGTGATGGTTGGTCGAATACACTGTACTGAAAGAAATTTTTTTCTTCACTGCCTTGATGATAATTGCCTTCGAAGCCGATACAATGATTATAGCGGTGATACAATGTTTCAAGTGCGATTTGTCTTTTGCCTCAAAATAGGCCTCAGTTTTGACAATTACTTGCTCATTGGTGCTAAATTCCTTTCCAGCGAGCAGTCTTCTGAGATCTGAAAACAGAAATAAGTCACTGGGGGGCAGATCTGGAGAATACGGTGGATGCGAAAGAAATGCCAAGCCTAATTCATGCAATTTTGCCATTGTTTTCATTGATTTATAACACAGTGAAATAGTACTTTCCTATCCTTGAAATGGGGCCGTTTTACGCGATTTTGTTTTTCAAACGCTCCAATAACACTATGTAATAGTCACTATTGATGGTTTTTCCCTTCTCAAAATAGTGTATGAATATTATATGAGAATCGCAAAATACTTATACCTTAACCTTGACAACCGACAGCGTCTTTCCACGCATTGGAATCGGTTCACTACGTACAGTCCACTCAGATGACCATCATTTTGATTCTGGTGTGAAATGATGAAGCCATATTTCATCCATTTTCACATAACGACGTATTAATTCGGGTTTTTTTATGGTGGAACAGTTCCAAAAATTGCTCAGCTCAGCTCAGCTCGCGCAGCACCCACTTTGAACAGAGCTTTCGCATACCCAAATATTCATGCACGATATGTCCAAGACATTTCTCCAGAGCCTCAGCTATCACTTTGCAATCATCCAAAATTATTTTGTGGACTTTTTCGGATGTTTTCGTCGGTAATGGCCTCTTTGGGGCATCCACTGCGTGCATGGTTCTCGGTACTCATTTCATCTCATTTAAACTCAGCAAACTTCTCCTCAATGATTCATTTTTCTGGTTCAAAGTCCAAATAATGTTTATCAAGGCAATCTTTGGCTTCAACAGTATTTTTTTCGCCAAATAACAATGCTATATCAACACAAGGAAATTCTTTTATCAGAGCTACTTCTGTACAAACTGGTACAGGAAACAAGATTGTTGGTTTGGGTGTCATGAAAAGTGAGAGAGAAGTCGTAATTCATGAGAATGCAGCATTTGCTGGAGAAATAGATAAGCCACGCGGCAAGCAATAAGCTGAGAAATAGAGCGTTTTCCTGAATATGTAACACAAACCATATTAAATTTTCTTCTCTCTTTCCAAACGAATCGTAGTTGAGTCATTACTTTCATCTATGGTAACCTGTATACCTCTATATACAATGTGTCCAAGGCACGGAGAGCCAGCATTGAAAAATCAGAAACCATGACTACCCTGAGAGATTATTGAACTGAAAAAATGTTCATTGTAGAGTTTATTCGAATGACGTTTACAAATTTACCAATCAAACAATAATGTTGATGAATCAGTGAATTTGTCACCAACTCGTACGGGGTGATCCTCTTTTACGTTCCATATTAAAAATTAAAATTGGTGATGGTTTCTCGGAGATGAAACGATGAATTGAAAATTTGTAAACGCCTTCTTGTACGGCTGAAAAAGTGGAAGTGAGACACTTTTGATTTTTTTGATAATTAAAAAAAAATCAAACGAAATTTGCGAACTTAATTTTTTTAAATATGTCCGGAATCATTCGAAATTCCTTGAAGTTTACAACGCCATTAAAACAGTTTTCAAAAACTGACAGAATTTTTTTAATTCAACTGACTGTATATCTAATAATTTCAGATTTTCCTGAGCCATTATATTGGACACACAGTATAGATGACAACTTTTCGTCAAATGCTAGTGAAGGTCTCACTTGATTACATTTTACAGGAGTTTGTTCCATACCCGCTTCATTGCGGCAAGTTTTTCTCCCGAGGAGTGTCTCGGGCGCCGTTAATTTTTCTCCTTTCTTCGACACACCACGTTATGACATGATCTGGCCATATTTTATTGTTAAGTCTGCATCGCCTACGTTTAACTGCTGCCGTGCACATTTACAAAGTGAATAAACTATATGAAACAATCCTTTTTCTCGTAAAATATAGTTATTACTGTCTGCCGCTGATTACCGTCAAGATAATGTACGAAACGAACCGAGAGCAATTTTAGAAACGTCGCTAGCCTACGCAGAGGTATCCACCGTGAACTGAGAAACGAAATAAAATTCAAGAGCAATATGCGCTTAGAAAACCTATCAGATAAGCTGAATGGTACTTTCAGTGGCGATAAAGTTTTTATTCGTGAAACGCTCGTAAAACTGAAATAGTTATTAGATGGAACTTATTGTTGTACAATTCGTGTGATATTTTGTCACTGGTGGAGAACATCCTTGATTCAAAACCATTGTCGAACCATTCTCTGGCTGGATGTTCACAATGAATACGAAAAATTAGACGTCCTTGAATCCGTCCTTTCCCAAAACTCATACACCCACACCCCACTTCAGCAGACCTATACACTCACAGCTTAAGCTGTCCGATGAGTATATTGACCACTCAAAAGCTTTTCTTTCTTATACATCCAGTTACTGACAAAAAAAGCTGCATTTACCACCAATAAAGAAATTTTCACTTTTCTATGAACACCTAAGGACACGATAACCAACGAGGACCGTGTTAGAAATCACACGTTAAAAGGTAAGACCTCAACTCGTACAAGTTTCGACTTGTTGTTGTTCGTAGAGGTGCGATTGCTGGTTACCGGAAAAACATATTTTAAACACACATACATTGGCCAGATCAAAAGAAACATATCCAACAGAGGTTATGATAATGAGCTAATTATCAGTAAAATCAGTATATCAGATCCAGACGTATTCTTATTCAGATGCTATCTCGAAACCAGACCACGCAATAAGATTCGAAGGTCTCAAAACCGTTTACCCAAAAACAACTCTCCGGGCTATAATAATTCGCGAAGCCTTCGAAATTGAGAAACTGTCTCAACAAACAAGATAATTCACAAAGATTATCTCATTCATGGAGATCACTAGTGTCACGCCGCAGACGCAACACACCTTGCTTCTGTAAGTTACAGCCCCAGTTACAACCCTGTCTGTCCAGGTACTCAAATAAGTGACCAGAGCCACAGTCCAGCTTGAGAGTAGGCACATTGATACCATCGTGGAGACCCATGACGAGACCTGGGCAGTAGGGTGATTCTGATTTCAATTTAAGAACCACTGGCCATTTCAGCCTCTTAGGCATCATTAGTGCCCGTTAGGCGGCCCTTGGTTGAAGACAAATCACTGGGAGAACCCAAAAGAGACTTAAGTTGATTCACTCTAGTCTTGTTTGCGTTTATGCATTGATTCTTATGAAGTACTCTTCTTCGTTTTTCACCACCACTATCACCTGCACGGTACTGCTGATGCACAAGAAGCCCTCTTTTTGGAATTCTTCTTTATTCTGATGATATGCTCGATAACATCTATATCTATATATACAGCCCTTTTTTTACCTGATCCACTATTGCCATCTCGGATACGGTAAGACCTACAAGGTCTAGTAAATTGGAAGAAAGTTTACTATTTTGGGAAAGAAAAATAATCTCTTTTCAGATCAAGACTTTCTATGGTTGTTTTTGAAATATTAGCCAAAATCTAAAATTATCGAATTTCGTTTTTTAGTCTCTACCGCCTTCATTTCGAATAATATAAAATGAAACAGATGAACTTTCAATACTGTTTCATATTTGTTATGATCTGATATAAACCAATTTGCAATGCGACGTTTTGTTCTTTAGATTTCATCACCAACTTTATTTTTTCAAATACGGACATGTATTGTAATACATAGTTGAATTCGTTATCACAGAGTCTACATAAATCGTTGAAAAAACTAGAGGTCCTATAAATATTTGTGAGAAACTGTATCGAAAATGGATTATTCTAACTCATTTTCGAGTAATGGTTTTTCAATTTTTTTTTGAGATCCCAATATACTTTCATCGCGATCGCTTGCGACTCATTGTTCGTGTTCAACAAAGCCATCGAGGTACATAATACGTAACGAAACAAAATAGCTCATTAATGTATAAGTTTTCCTGTTGACACGAATGGCACATTAAAGTATTAAAGATATTATCGCAATATAGTAGCATATAGTGAAGTTCAATGAATTCGACATTTTATCGATCTATTCAAATTCAGAATTGAATGTAACTAGTTAAAAGAACTCGAGCACTGAGTGGCTTGTTTTAGTTGTTTCATGAAACAGTACTTTACTTTTCAATATCGACTTTTGTCTTGAAATCTCGATTTCTTTCTAGTAATAGGGGAGCCCATGATGCAAAATGGGGATTTGCTCGAGCGTCATAGAGACATATTAGGTTGCAAATCTTAGATGCTTTTCATCGGTGGGGGAAGCGGCTATAGATTTTTAAATATGTAAAAAAATGTTGTTGCATCGAAATACTTGAGTGCGTCAGATATTGATAGCATCAATGTCCTACGAATTTTTAATAATGTTTGTTATGTTAATCTGATCGTTTGCTTGATGCGTGTGGTTTTACGTAAGGATTAAAAGTGAAAAGAAAAAAATTTAATCGAGCGCGTCAGATTTTCTAAGGGGGTGTTAAATGCAACAAATAAAAGCTCTCATTCAATAATCTGACGATTTCGATCTGCTGCAAACTCGCGGCCATTATTATAATGTGCAAAAAAAATTCGCCATTTTGAAATACTCAAGCGCATCAGATTGAGATATATATTGTTTTTTGAGTAGGATACTTGTATTTATAAGAAAATAATTTTTAAAAAATGCTCAAAAAATTTAATTTTTTATAATCAATTGAATAATTAATCATCATGTTCATCTTCATCAAGAACGAGTCTCTGTGATTCAGCTGTGATGGCGTCATGACAACAGAATTCAGAGTGAGGACGTAGTGAGAGAGTAATAGATAGAGAAAAAGTGAAAGAGGAATAAAAACTCGGAGAGGGAAATATAGGTATCACTTTAAACTTTATCGACGAATTTTTGTTATTTCGGCTCACGGAAATCGTCAGATTATATATTTTTCGTTATCCTTGAATTATTTTCTTCAAAAAAAAATTAGCTACGCTCAAAAATGTTGAAATGACGTTATTTTTTTACAACTTTGCTGCCCTCACCTTTCTTTACGTCAATCTCAAATTGTCACATCACTGGAATATACACTTTTTAGCATGTAATCAACTCACCCTACCTTTCTGATGATCAATTTTTTTTACTAA
>WOGN01009007.1:0-11009 GCA_015342105.1 Leptinotarsa texana
TTTTTTCGAAAGTTTTCACATTAATTATATTATATATATTATGACATAAATAATGACAGTTGATAAAAATTTTGGCCGACAATGTCAAGTGGGAAAATTCTGAATGATACTCGAACTACTAGATCTTTTATTTTCTTTCTCATATTTCAATAGATACGTGTAAATTTTTCTAAGACTATCAATATCAGTCGTTTATTCATTGAATGTTCGTCGTTATTAATATGTATCATTTCCAAAAATATTCTTTTAGTTGTATTGATTTCTCTATCTGGAATATTTGGATTTTCAAAATTCATTTTATGATCCTCCGAATTAACATGTTCTGTTAATGCATAAGAATTAACATTTCGTCTACAGTCGCTCTTATAGGAAGTGATGCGACTACTTAGAGGTCTAGATGTTTGTCCTATATATGTTTTAGAACAATCCATACAAGAAATTTTGTATACTAAAACGGAATTTTGTTTATTTGAAATTGGAGCTTTTAGTTTACTGTATAATTTAGAAATAGTCGTGACATTTGTTTTAGAGATTTTGAGGTCATTATTCCAAAATACATTAATTAATTTTGGTGTTAATTCTTGAATATATGGGAGCAATTTATATATGAATGAAGGTTCAACTTCTTCATTATTATTTTCAAAGTTTGTTCTTGCACAAAATAAAATTCTGTTTACTAAAGATTTAGCTTCGATAAATGATTTTGATATTAACGACTTCGTTAACTTTCCAGCCGGAACCAAATGAGCAAATTGTTGTAGAAAATCCAATCGTTTCGCAATTATCACCACCCAAACACCCTTCGTCTACCATTCCTCTTGGTGTAGATAAAAAATCTAGAACAATCAAGAGGAAGGTTACTAATGCATCTTTATCGATAGTCACTGACTTCAAAGGAAAGAAACAATCGAAAAGTGTTCGAGTGTGCGAGAGAAAAAACCCACAACGAAAGTGACAGATCGAAGAGGAAGACAAAAGGTTCAACTAAAGAAATGAAGGGTAAGAAGCTGATTTGCTATCTTCTGTCAGTCCACTACATTGGTTTGGAGAAATGAAGAAGAAAGCAAAATGCCGCCTTGTAATTGAAAAGAGTGAGCGAGCTATTATTGTTAATAAGGAAACTCTTCGAGCATTAGATGCCAAGATTGCATTGGCAAAGGTGTAATTGGCTAAAATGTGTAAAGATGCTAATGAACTCCGTTCAAAATTTGTGAAAGATGATCAATTCAATCAATGTTCGAGAATGCAAGCTCAGGCAGAGCTTAGGAGACGACTCAACTTTATGGGACGGCATTATCAGTGAGAGATAATTGGCGAAAAGAGTTGGAGAGTGCATTTCAAAGTGACGGTGATGAGTTTTGGGAATGGTAATATGTTTTCAATATCGTGAGTTGAAATATATAGGCGGCAAAGGAGTATACAATTAATTTGGTTTGGTATACACAGAACGTTGCTAATGGCTGGGGCAATGTTTACCACAGCAATATTTTCCAATTCACATACATATAATTGAAATGAAAACCATAATGAACTTTAACATCACTTTATTGATAAATATATTAGTAGATACATTTAAACCATATTTGATTCATTAATCCAAGAATTTTGTTGGCTAGGAAGGCCTAACCACTTCACATACACATTATTTTTTCTTCTCTTCAACATATTCTCAATCAAATATACTTTAGGATTTTCGGTTCGTAATAACTCTTCTTCATAAAAACATCCTCTAATAGGTTGTTCATTCATATTTTCAGGAGTATAGGTCGTGGGGGTGATTTTGATAATTTTAACAATCTTGAAGAGCTCCGTGGTGAAGTTCATAGTGTAAGACTTTTCAAAAATTTTTTTGTACTTGCTTAAACGTACAATATCATTCAATTGGAATTTGGGTTTACTTTGTTTTCCTTCAATTCCTTTGATACCTTTAAATTCAAATTTTGTTGTTGAATCAACTTTGATGAGTGTCATACCTATTGTACGATGAACTTTATTTGTTATATCTACAAGTTATAGTTGGAAGAATATCAAGCCATTTGTGATGACCTCTCATCATTAATTCCACCGATAATGCCTTTATTGTAAGAATCACTCTTTCTGCTATAGCCGCCTTCTTTGTGCTAAATGTTTAATAATGATTGTTATTATTTTCTCGCATGAGAGATGAGATGCTTCTATTAAAAAATCCTTTCCCTTGATCGCTTTGTATATGATTGGGAAAAAAATTGGCTTCCTAAAGGAAGAAATATGTACTAAAGTACATATTTCATTGCATTAGTTATTGTACTACATGTTTTATCTTTAACTGCTACAGTTCACAGATATTTTGAGGAACAATCAATCACTACAAGTATATATCGGTATCACTTAATACTTTTTGCATAAGGTTGTAGTTCAGCTAGATCTATTTGCCATAGATCTGCAAAATTTTTTATGGTGGTTATTCTTCTGCGAAAATTAAGTCGTGCAGGTCTATGTAATTCATCAACAACTTTTCGGTTGAAATCACTCATTTTATTAGTCGAAAAAAAAAAAAGTGATGATGTTACCCTGTGATAATTGTTGGTTACTGAAATATTTATAAAAATTATGTAAATGAAATTTACATGAAAACGTTTTAATGTAGCTTTAATATCGTAGTAAACTCAAGAATCCTTGCTATTTCTTCTGATATATTACCAAAGTTGTTGAATTATAAAATTATCAATAAATGAATTCCACCATCATTGAAAAATCAAATTAATCAATTAATAATTTGTTGATTTTTGGAAAGTTTTTGGCTTTCTACTACTCCATCTTGATACAAAAAAAAAGGATGAGGGAATCTTCCAAAGAAAGAAACAAAGTAACTCTATACATGGATATGTAGATCATGCAAAGAAGTAACTTTCAGAAACAAACTGAAAGAAATTCCTCCTGAAACAGCTACTTCCATATAAACATTGAATTATGCGAAAGAAAAAAATTCTTTCGAAACAAATACTTCTATATGAACACTGAATTATATACAAGATATTTTTCTCTACTGTTTGATGGACAAAGTTGAGTATATAAAAGTCTAAAAATGATGTATTATATTGTATGGCGGCAACACTGTACACTGGACATCACGTCGATACATCAGAGTAAAATTGGAGAGGCTGGATTTCCACGACGAGATACCTGCTTTTTTGGATGAAATCCAGCAGCTTCAGGTCAAGAGTTGCTGAGGTTTTACAGGCTTCTGGTTCGAAATAGTTCTCCAAACTTTTGAAAAGCAGCGTTTGCAATTTCAGAAACATGATTGTGTCTAGACATAATGCTATCCATTTTAACCCCCACAAACTCATCGAACAGGAAGCAAATATGTCTGGTTTTTTATGTCCGGTTTGGAGACATTCATCTTTTTAGGGAAAACCTACCTGGTTACTTTTACTCGAATGCGAAATAGATCCTCATTAAGATATGCAATCTCCTGCTGCCGGTGAAGATGTGCATCCGCAGAGGATGTCCTGGAATCCGATTGGAATGACAAGAAAAGCGTGCTATTGTCAGTCGATTCTTATTTTTTTTAATGACTCGTTGATATACAATAAAAAGAGGATTGGAGAAAATATGGATTTTTCGAAAACATTGTTGATGGTGAAAGTATTCGGAAGAAATCCATCGACGGCCGCTTGCAGAGAACGTTTTTTTCTAGAAGCTGGAGAGCGATATACAAAAATGATCCGAAAAGCCATAGCATTGACGTTTGGCCAGCAAACCCACTTGCCATATACAGCCTTATTAATATCAAGCGTTACAGCCCTCGATTCTCTATGTTTCTTGATTACATTATTCCAAATATGGGTTACATACGATAAAAGATCGCCTAATGATCGCCTGTTTCCGAAAGCCATATCATTCAAGTTGTTAATGCCTTCCAAATATTCGAGGATATGGTGGTTTGTGGCTTTTTCCATGATTTTAAATATCACTGATAGCGAAGCGACTGGTCTATGGTTATTTGGAAAACATTTCTCTTTGTGGGAAAAGGCTGAACGTGAGCAAGAACGAAAAACTCCTTTCTTGTAATATAGATTGAAAAGTCTGTGAAATACTGGTGCACTTTTTAAGTACCATGACGGGCACTCAGGACCAGATGCCTTGTTGATATTGAGCTGTTTCCAAATTTGCCTGACTAGACCTCTGTCGAAAAGTAATTTCTGGCATTGTGGATCCTTGTGTGGAAATAGTGGGTGGTGCCTTTCCCAGAAAATTGACTGCAGTGGATTCGCCTTTTCAATGGCTATTGTGGCAATTGGCTTGGGAGTTGTAGAGTATTGATTGACAGCTTCAACTGCCGAGCATTAGGATCTAGATCCGTTGGTATTGTCCAGCAGTATTGGCAGATTGTAAAGTTCTTTGCTTTCATTAGTCCAAGTTTGCAGCTATTGCGAGCATTAACAAATATAGTTTGGTTTTCAGCACTGACATTTTTGCGCTGTTATCAAAGTCATTGGTAACTCCGATGCACTTCTGCATTTTGGACTACCGAAAAGAAATTATTTTGTTTAGTTTCACAAAAATCGATGTGAATACGTGGCCATACCTCATCAGGTAGAATCCAACCTCAAAGTTCTGGCAAAGGATTCGTCTAGGTTTTCTTAACACAATTTTGACTGGTATTTTCAATTTTAATATTCAATGATAGCCACCAAATATGTGATCGAGCTGAAAGCCTTGTGTGATCGGTGTAGTTTTTCTAAAATAAATGACCAATTAATTCTTAAACTATCGACATCACCGAACTTACCAGTCACTCATTTTGTACGTTGTTTACTTTTATTGATATGTCGGAATTCAGACAAGTAAAATAAATATCATTTGTTTAATCTATGGGCAATCTACTCAAAACCAATTATGGTATTGGTATTGACATGTCAAAATCAAAACTGCCTAAAATACTGTGTAAAGTTGTAATCTGGTGCTAACAGGGGTATTCCCCTTTTTGGTCCAAATATAGATACCAATGCTTTATTGTCATCACTCAATGATTCGGTTTTTTTTCGTGAATATATTGATAGAATTATTTTATTTTCCATACAATTACTGTCGCTTGCTTATCCAAAGCGGAATGATCTTATTCTGATTCAATCAAAAGTTTCAATTGCAAAAAGAAATCAGTTTTTCAACAACATTTTTGCAAAATTTTGAATAACTGCTCTAACACTGTGGTCTGAACTTTCAACTGTCAGATTGATATCTAGATTTTGGTATTGATGAACGAAAACTAGATTTAACGCTAAAAATGACCTGATAATTTAGAAGAAATATCGAAACAGTTCTTCAGTATTTCCTACATTTACATATGGTTTTTTATCCCTTCTCAAGTCTTTGAAATATCTAAATTGGAATGAACTTGGTATAATATATTTTACGTCTGCAACTTCCGAAGGTCCTTTTTTACAATTTGTTATTCAAAATGTTGATACTTCATCAGAATCAAAAGAATCAAATCTACGACCCTTAATGTTGATGGTATACATTTTCTTTCTCGTTCTTGAACTCTCATTTTGTATTTCAGTGTTTCTTCGTTGTCATAGTCACTTCGTTGTGATAGTCACTATATGCAAAATATTAAGTCATAAGAACAATCAAATTGGATACTTTTTTCACAATGCACATTTTAGAATATCTCTCAAATTCTTATATACATTGATAGAATTATCGTTTTGAGTATTTATTATAGATAAACTATATCTTTACAATAAGTAATAGTAGCAGATTACATCCGTTTCTGGACCTCCCTCCACCACTATGACGTATTATTTGCTTTTTCTGTTGTTTAGTAAAGAAAGGCGATGTGACTTTGAAGTATCTGGTGCATGGATCATTCAGAATTTCTTTTTTAAAATGATATTTTGTGTGTGTGTGACATAATGACATAATAATATTTGATTGATGTGTGTGTGTGTGTGAGAATGCATACGTCTGCATACTTGAAAGATCCTCCAAATAATGAATGTTCCAGTTAGTAGTGGTGTGACGTCACAGCAACAACCGTTCAATGGTGAGAGAGCGAGATGTTCACCCCACGACGTGTGGTTGAGTAATGTGTATTCATCGGTGTGTCCTTACCTTTCTCACGATGAGGCGATGGCTATGGCGTAATGCATCACTTTACCCTCGCTGATGATGCTGAGATGCAGGCGGCGACGATTGTGTTAGCGTCTGTCCATTAACGATGGGGCAACGACCGCTGTCTGTTCGTATCGATTTCTATTAAGGCGTTCAGCTGAGAGGTGGGCGTTGATGTGACGTCAGGCATCTCTAGTGGGTAGTAACTAGCAATGTGAACCTTTTGAAATGTAACAAGGTTTTATGGTAGGGGTGACTCGCGCTGTTCAACATAAAAGAAATGCCTGGCACACTATGAAATCAGTGGACGAATATATCTGCAGCAGTTAGCAATTCGTAGAGTGATATTCAATTCGTAATAGAAGGAAGACGGTGGGTGTATTTTTCTGTTGGAAATTGTTTATATTTTCTAACGTATTATCATTATGTCCGTTTAGAAAGTAGAGTAACATAAAAATCAATAATTTGATTGTGCAGGAGGTTGAAATACTAGAGCAAAAGGTCTTATCATCATTGCCAATTGATGAAATGTACATAATAAGGAATATGTCAACTTATTCTACAAGGTTTGATAAATCAATTTTATTACCTTTGGAAGATGTAAGCAATGATGAATTATTAGAACATGGCTACCAAAACGTATTTCGTTGCAATTCAGTGATGATGATATAACTTGTATCAACTCATCGGGTGGTAAATATACGAAGGTGTTTTTGGGTCAGAGCCCACAAAGTTTTGCTGGTATGAAAATGCGATCTTCAGTCAAATTCAATATGATTGAATAATAATAGTAATCATTTATAGTAGTGAATTTCTTTTTTTGTTTTAATAATATTCAATAATTTGATGATTTAGATGATAATTATATGGACATATGAACATTAATTACTCAGTTGAATACACTCACTTCATAACTACAAGTGAAATGAGAATGTAAGTATTATATCATGAAAATAATATGGAGGTTGCTTATTGTGTTTTATTCGATTTCAGTTCCACTACTCAAAGATGTGGATGCAATATGCAAGTCAAGATTGGATCGACGTTGTAGATCTCAAATCATTGGTTCAACATTTGACGAATGAATTGAAGGTGTTGGGTGATGGAGCCGAAGATGCATGCATTTATGATATGAGTGTATGCTATGATGAAAAACAAATCGAATTATGTCTTCGTGATGCTGAGAAATATTGGAGTGGTGCAGACGTTCGTAACAAATTTTTCGATAATGAATTGGAATTGGGTCAACTTTGTGAGGTTATGATTGAACTTAACCTGAGAATATTCCTGCATAGTCTCCAACCATACTTGTCAGAATGGATTATTGATCACTTTGAATTGATTGATGAAAATCGAGAGGAAATTGAAGATGGTCGCGAAAATGATGACTATGACTATTTATTCACAGAATTAGGAAAAAATTACAATACACGATATGAGTCAGTAACAAATTAAAAAAAAAAGAATATGAAACGTACATGATAGAGTGGAAAAATCAAATGGTATCAATAATTTAAAGAGTGTCAATATCTGCTGTGAACTGAACCATCCAATGCGTTGTATGTTAAAACTGTATCATGCAAAATTAATGCATATACTTTAGTGTTGTCTGGAAAGTTGATTTTCCCCGTCTCAAACTCAATCTTCATATCAATAGTTGATGATTTCGTTACGTTGGGTTGATGGGAACAATCGATGATGATTCTGTCTGAATTGTCCAATGTTCATCAGAGGTTCACTCATATCTCAATCATAATAACTCCGTTGGAAACTCTCAAAATCATAATAAGCAGAAGCATCAAGATTTTTATCGAAATTCAAATCTCAACGCTTATGTAGATAAACTTCAGAATTCAAGTATACTCGGATACTATTGATATCGGCAGTTGTGAATTTCGTAATATCCTGTGTTTTATTTTCAGATGTGGTAGTACTTTGGAATGCGATGATGATAAAACGGTGAGTTTCCAGAGCGTTAGTTGTTTCTATGGCCCATATGTATGAAGAAATCCCATGTAATGATGGTAGTTCATAGAGGTTCCACATACGATAAGCCAACTTGATTTTAGCATTCAGACCGCTTTTGTTTATTCTACTCGAAAGCTTGAGCATGTGTTCATCATCTGGTACAATATGTCTCATTTTTCATTCGATTTAATTCATTTCCAAATCAGCATCAACCACACCTATATATGAGTTTTTGAATGATCGAGCGGTAATCAAAATCAACTCCTGTTCAGTATTCAAGATACTTTTCTTGTAATCTTCATCAATACCCATCAAATATTTCATAGCCAACATATCTTGTTTCAATTGTGGAAGTCCCCAGCCAGATGTCAATAATATGTTAGCATGTGATTGTCCAAATGATATCGCGGTTTTCAATGTAGATGTTATCCCGGGTTTTCTAACAACATCCACTTGTTCATCATCGATTTCTTAAGGAATTTCATCAGAATGAAATGCAATTGTATTATTCGAGATATAGCTTGTTTTCGCTACTTCTTTGGGGGTGAATTCACCTCCTATGTAAATGAAGCTATCGGCGATATGTAGTATAACATCTTGATTATTGATTGCAATTCTAATTTCATCTGAATTGTTGAATAGCGGTGATCCATGCGACTTATATGTGTGCTTATGTAAACTTATGAGAGAATGATTTAGCACTGGTTCATCGAATATATTCAACTTTTCACTGATTGTTTCGAGTACCATTGTTATTTTCTCACTTTCATCCAATGAATTTCAAAAATAAAAGATCACTCATAGACAGAGCGTTATGTTATAACTATTCAGCATATACTTGTGGAATGAGCCTCTTTTTATGCACACTTTTCTTTTATTGGTGCAGCTCGTTTTGGTTTGAGATTATTCAATACAATTTTGTCTATCATGAATGAAACCCGTAACAATAGTTATTCGATGTTCTTCATATTTGGATCGCATTTCACATTTGAATTTATCATTATTGGCGTGTAGATATAAAATATCATCTGCAACGATATCAATTGGTTTTTATCATGGAACAACCTGAACATAATATGTTTCTGTATGACGGCATTGATCTCTTCTATTTCGTAAGCACCACGAGGAATTTCAATTGTGTACTTTTGGAGTATTGATGAGTTGTCATTACTGATTCTGAAACTCATTAAATTATCAGCTTCAAATATATTATCGATTGTGTTGCATCCATAGAATCCCAAAAGTCCTAATCCATAACGGCTGTTCCTATCCAATTCAATAGGTGGTAAAATATCCGCACTCAGGACACTTGTCAGGACAGCTTGTAGCTCCAACTTTCGTGACATGACTGATGAATATTTTGAAACACCTTTCAATTTATTGTTGTGCACAGCAACAGCACATTTGACACAATTTACACATTTTCGAAGGTGTCATTTTTATTGATACCGATATTCATATCGCTAAACTCCTACATCGCTCAACCGGTCGTGATGAAACTTGACATGTAAAAGTAATTTTTCATAGAGAAGTTTTCAAGGCTATCAATTTTTCTGTAACTCAACACTAGATGGCGCTGTAGAACAGTATTTTTAAAGCACTGTTCTGTAACGCTGCACACGCCTAAGTTTTTTGATTCTGATTCTGTTGAAATATAGGAACAGCAGCGATACAGCAAAATAGTACTAATTAGTACTACAACTACCAAATTCTATGCGGGTGAAGCTGCGGACAACAACTAGTCCTCTATATTACAGATACAACATACAGATTTTCGAGGTATAGGACCATCATTCACATCCGAATCTGAATTTTCATCGGGGTAATGTTCAAAACAATATCTATATTTCATAAAGTCGATGTCATCTTCTAGATGTTTCGGTATCTTTTTCCAAACATATGCTATCTCATGTGTAACACATGGAAATATCACTTCTTTGGGCATATTTGCAAGCATCACTTTATCCATTTTTCAAGGTGCCATATTTTGAAACCGTCCTAAGTGAAAACCCTATTCTCTTGATAGCTTTCCGATCCAGTTTTGGTGTTGTATCCATTTTAATTTGGAAAATTATTCAGAGAGAAACTGTAAGCACCAGTGACCACAGAGGTATTGAATTTCTGCTGACGATCATAGTTATATTTAATTTTCACATTCGAACATTTTCTAAAGAATCGAGTCAATTCCAATGGTGGGGGTAGACCTCCAAAACTATCGAAACTTGCAACTTCTTTTCCACATTTTTTTATGCCACTCAATGTGTCCACTTATTTCATTTAAATTGACAATAGCTGTCTCGTTTTGCCTTGAACCCGAAGAGGGTAAGATGTCACACCTAAAAATACAACAAAAATGTGGAATTTTCATTTTTTTTTGCATATTAACTGAGATCGATATCGGTGAGAGGCCTCCGAGGTAGAAGATCAATTAGTTTTTTGTTTTGTTTGTGGGTTTGCATGGTTGCATGAACATTTGGGTTTTGAATAAATAGGAAGTTAATGTTTTCTTGAACCTAATGTTCAAGTTGTGGATATCCGTGAGGTATTTTATTTTATGATGAAGATATGGAGGCACTATGGCACTATGGAGTTTGAAGGTGGTTGACAATGTGATGTGGGGTATTTCATCAGTTCGGATTTCCATTGTCTAATCTAATATAAATTGATTTGTAAACCCTGAAAAAAACAATTATAAAATTAATAAGATTGATGGAAATTAACAATTATATTAAACAAAAACTGAATTTACAAAAAATTAACATACAAGTTACAACCAAACAAATAAAATTAAAATAATAATAAAAGCTGAAAAATAAAGATTAAAAAAATTATTATTAGCAAAAATGAAAAACCAATGTAAAATTAAAGAGGTTTCAAACAAAGTTATGTCACGACGTTTCGATTGTTAGTATCCACAATCGTCTTCGGGTGATAACTGGACT
>WOGN01009008.1:0-11009 GCA_015342105.1 Leptinotarsa texana
TATTTTGCAAGTGAAAAGTGTCACCCTTATAAAGTACAATTGGTACATGAACACAACAAAGACGATCCAGATCGCAGAACTGAGTTCTGCGAAATGGAAGCCAGGTGTCTGCGGAATCCTTCGTTTAAGAAAAATATATTGTTTTCCGACGAGTCAACTTTTTTTTTTAATGGAACCCTCAACAGACAGAACTGTCGATATTGGAGCCGAGAAAATCCCTATTGAATGGTGGAGGCCCACACTTAATATCCCAGCAAAGTAAATATTTGGGCGGGGATTATAAATAATCACATAATTGGATCATAATTTTTCAACGAAACATCGGTGAACGTTACTTGGAGTTTTTCATTTATTTTTTCAGTTCCAGCGCTGAAAAGAATTTCTCCAGATAATGATAATCTGAATCAAATAGTTAGGAGTATCTGGTATCAGCAAGATGGTGCTCCACCACATTTTGCAGCTGACGTTCGTGCATATCTGAATGAAGTTTTTCCCAACAGATTTTTTTTTTGCGTTTCGGAGGCCAAAATCTGCCTCCGTCTTCAAAAATGAACAAAAAAAAATTCTAATATAATTGCAGATATTCCTTTGATTATTTGTTTCTTAATTTCTTCGACAGATGTCAAAGCATTTCACTAAGTAACTTATTGGGGTAAACTAAGAAGTTTGCCCTTTCTACACTTGTACAAAGTTCTCCATTATAATTTTTATATTTTTCAGTTTAAAAATATCCAAAAAAGTCGATGAAAAACTGATTTTTCTCCACAAAAAGTGACTTTCGTTGAATAAGATAACAATATTTTGAAAGCACCCAGCGATTTAGACGCTTTAACGAAAGAACATTTGATAGATCTCAATGGTCATTACTATAAACAGAGACAAAGATGAATCGCAGTGATATTAGCTAATGTGTTTGAATACTATGATGTACAGTAAAATTCATATATGCAGTGTTTGTTTTAGAGAGGTTCAATAGAGAAACAGGCATCAACATTTTTCAGATGATCAAGTGATTGAATTTTGTAATATTTTCAAAATAGTTTTTAGAGTAGTAATAGTAGAATTGGATTCCCTGGTGTAAAATAAATTCTACAAAAACAGTTTTCCCACTCACCAGAACGGTAACACTCTTCTGTGTGTCACTCATAGAGATATAGTTCTGGTGTGGGGAAAAAGTACATGTTCGATGAAGTATTACAATTAGGTAAATTTCTTATTCGAAAAAACTAAAACTATTTACATCTATTATTCCATAAACCAGCTTATGCCCTCTACGAACGACAACCCGCAGAAGTCGAAACTTGTGATTGAAGAGGTCTCACGTTTTAACGTGCGCAGCAAGTGTTTGACCATTCGCAGTGAAAATCATTTGTCTAGCTTTACGGCTCGAACCATCATTTTACATAGCGGTCAATTGAATGAATAGAACAAACCACTCACGCTAACCTAAGTAACTACCGTCCTACCAAAGAAATTGTACATTTTTGTCTATCATTTACTTCATTCATTTATTTACCAATTTTGCCAGGAAACACTCTAGATGGATGATCAGCTAATTTGATGTTTCCATCGATGTTTCCAGAAAAATAAACAGTTATCAATTATTTCTTTTTATATGACAGAACCATTGATGGTTCTGAACAATTGGAAATGAAATCTTATGTAGATCAAAACGATCAAAATAGTTTAGGTCAATGATGGCAGCTAGGAGTTCTAATCTTTGAATACTCAACCTTTTCAGATATCGCAAGAACTATTTGAACGCGTCTCATATTATCGTCTTCAAATCACAAAAACTGTGGCTACCATGACATAAGTCTTCGCACTAGCAACGCAAAATACCTACTTGCAAAAACCAATATTATTTGTTAGGAAAATCAAGAATTTGAAGTAGTGCAGTTGATAAAATCACTAAGATTTCAGAAATATCCTCAATTATAACGTTTTTAGAGTCCATGCTTTATCTTAATATAATTTAGGACAACAGTAACGCTAGTTGCACACACACCGATTTTGGATGGCCGACTTTATATCGGTAACCGACAAAAATCCGGTGTGTCTGCAAGCACCCGCTAACCAATAAAATATCGACCGATTTTATACTGGCCGTCCAAAATCGGTGTGTGTGCAACTAGCGTAACGGGGTTTGAGCATCCAGCGGGGTCGAAAAAACTATGTTTGAATAAGAGAAGGGTTCAATTGCGTGCGGATCACGGGAATTTTCATTAGAGATAATCGTTGATATGTGTTGATTGCTTGCAAACTAGATCAAACTCATCAAAGAGTGAAGAGGCCTTCATAATTATTTTTTTTTACTCATGCAAATTGCTAAAAATCAATATCTTCTGTTCTGTAACCTGTTGACACACATCGTGTTTTACAAAAACGCAACACGTGCGCCATTGTATGGCGTACGTGTTGCGTTTTCATTAAATGTGCTCTGTAAAACAATACTCGTACATATCAGTTTTTCAAGCAGAAGTGCAAGGAATATCATTTCGATGCCTCAATGAAATGAGCAAATCAGTATTCTTATAGACCGAAATACATTGACTGTATTGAACGAAGGTATTTTTTGTGGAAAAAATCAGTTTTTTTATTGATAAAAAAAGATTGACTGTATATACTGGGTGTCTTGGTACTCAGGAATTACAGGCAAGTTAATGATTGTGTTAGATACGGATCACCAGGTCTTCTATATAGTGACTGAATCGACATAGTGGATATCAAAATCATTAATACGGATTCAGATCAGGAATTGGGATAATAAAAAATCTAAAAAGTACTTTGAAACACATTTTAATAGAGTTAAGCAAATATGTTTTTCACATAAGTAAGTATAGTATGATAATGATTATAATCGAATAACCTTTCTAAGGATATGCTGCAGAAAAAATATCAATAATACACCACGTAACTACTAATGTTATTCATTCTACAATGTTCTTAACACTTAACTTAGATAGAACACATTTACAACCCTTTGAAGTTTTTTTGACATATTTGCATTCGGCATTAATTATAGAAAACTAAAAATTTGAAGATATAAAACATCCGAAAGCTATAATGACTGTATTGAAGTTACCTAAAAGTCATCTCTACTGACAATTAAATAATTCAAAAACGAATCCATTCCAAGATCAAATCTGTTTCAAGTCTTCAAACGTAATCGTATACCAAACATTGTTGATTTACCCAAACAAAACGATAGCGATAGTTGGAGAGTGATATGAGGTGTCAGGGCCGGAGCTTCATTCTACTTATAAAAGATTAAAAATCAATATTGAGATGCGAATAGTTTCTGGGAAACAGGAAGTTATCAAAAATAGACCAATTAATTAAAAGAATTGGCCAAACTCATTCGAAAAAAAATTTGTTCAACCGAAAATTTGACTTTTTACTCCCACCTATGGGGACAGAATTCAGAAGAATCCAAGTAGTCATGTGAACGTGAGGTTCGTGTACAATAATTAGGGATGAAATCTTTTGACCTACAATTTCGAGATTCTATCAGGTCCGTATTCACTTACCAAAACTCTGGGAAAGTACCGGAGTGCTCCAAAACATTATCATACATAGTGCACGTAATCTACCAGACAAGGCTGCTTGTACAGAGTCGTATACAGGGTATACGAATTTATTTAGGTGAAGTGTAGGGACACAAATCAACAGTTTCTTCAGCCGAATCAGTAGTTGCTATTTTAAAAATTTCAAACTTAATAATACCATATTAACTATTTCGATTACTGTACATATGTACATATGCTCACAAAAATAAGTTTTCTATCAAAATCGTCTTCCATGAGCTCCAGAGTAGGTATTATTTTATAGGGATGCATTTTATTTTGATGATGACTGTTGATGTATGGCTAACATTGAATGTAGTGGATGCCTGTCCCATATGACCAGGCTCGCGAAACTGCTTTATTTTGCTTGTTGTTCATTGAGATATGGACAGTAAATTAGGAAATTTCTCATGAAAAAGGCGAGCTACGTCCTGTTGTGTTTGGGTTTTATCCCCGTAACCAATCATTTGTAAAACTGTTATTTTATGCATTATCGTTAATCTAACCATTTGTCAGCCTTAAAGTTAACGAACTTTAAACTTGAATAAAAATACTGACAACTAATATTGTAACATACAAAACAAGTTGAAAAGGCGTTTTAAACTAATGTTGCCACGGAAATTATTTACAGTTTTTTAAACAAAACTATCTAAAAAGAACATTGATATGGTTTTTGCTTACGTTCTTATTATCAATACCTCAACATGAAAAGTTTTGACTATATTGCAATAAGTTTTGAGTGTATTTTATCGAATTTTGGTAACCACATGATTTTAATTTATTTTATCTTAATTGTTGTAATAAATTTGAAAGCGATAACATTTTTGTTTAGAGAATGAAGAGGCCGTTCAAAAGATTTATCCCAAGCCTATACTTCCCATTTAAAAAAATTGGGGTTGTACCTGTCATTCGACGGGGGTTGAAGGTAGGGGTAGGATTTTTCCGTTTTTTGTAACCGAAATAATAAATGTATTCCATTTGGCTTTTACACCATGTATGTACACACCACATGTGTTAAAACGTAACTGAACACTGTAACATGAATTCTGCCGGCCGATTTTACCCCAAGACATGCGAATGTGCGTGGTGATTCTGCTTTGATCATGAATCTATCTTTGTTTGGGTTACTTTGTTGGATGGAAATAGTTCAGTGCTATGTTATTACTGCCACACAACGTAAATACTTCAGTCACCGATATTCCATTTTTCGGTTTTTCCGCACGATACTACCGAATTATATCGACAGAAAATGATGCTGTGGGATCTGTTTAAAAATCTGTTTAAAATCTGTTTTTCCGTTAATCAGCTGTCGCCCCTATACGAACGACAACTCTCAGAAGTTGAGAAACTTGTGCGAGATAAGGACTAACGAGGTCTTGCCTTTTAACGTGTGATTCCTAACACGGTTGCAGAATCGTCCCAACTTCAACCAGATACATTCTCTCGAGAAAAGTATCTGGGGTCGAGGCAGGAATCGAACCCACGGTCTTCCGTTCGTGAGTCGGCCGCGGCCAATTCCATATAATACAGAACAAATTTTAATATATTATTTATTAAGTGAAAGAATGCAATCGCATTTTCTCATCTGAACTGGATCTTAAAAAATATTTGATTTTTTTTGGGAAAGAAAGGTTTTGGCTTTATACTTCTCCATCTTGATAAAAAAAAAATGAGAGTCTTCCAAAGAAGGGAAGGAAGCAATCAATTTAAAAAAGTAATTCTGAACAAATATGTGTAGATCATGCAAAGAATTGAATTTGATACACAAACTGAAATAAAAAACTTCTTGAAACAGCTAAATTCATCTCAACATTGAATTACCTGAAACATAAATACTTTTATATGAACACTGAATTATACAAAAGAAACATTTGGAATCAGAAATCATTCATAAGATTCCTATACAATATAGTAAGTGAAAGAGGTAAAATTTCACTTACATGGACACTGTCATTTTTAATGGTGGACATTGATGTTTCGCCGTAAGACACTTGCCTTATTAGCTCTGGACAACATAGTCAATAACACTGAAAAGCTAATAACGCAAGTGTCTAAACATAGGATGTCACCAATGAGGATGACAATATTCCATGTAATGAAAGATCTCGACGAAAAGTGAAATAATGTAGCCCAAAATTTCAAAAACTTTATTGAAGTCAATTATTTGGTGTGCTGGCGGTAGGGTCTTTGATATGGTTGTAAATATTTGGAAGTTTTATCATCATAGCCATATCTTCAATATTTTCGACTCACTAATTGTCGCATTGATAAGGAGGTGTGTAGGCTTTAACGGCCGTTGTCTAATAGATTTTTCGATGTTTTCGGGTTTACAGGCCGTGGTCTGAAGGTTGTTATACCTGACGTTTCGTCTGCTACTGCGGCTGAAATTATTAAAAGCGATGCGGCAACGGTCGAAGTGATCTATCTTGCTGTGATAAGCAAATTGAAAATGATCTTGCTGCGTTTGTACTCTGATATAAAGTGCCGGTATACATGTCTTATTATTATAGCAGTTAGCAGACGAAACGTCAGATATAAAAATTTGCAGACCAAAGCTGATAAACCTGGAAACATCTAACAGTCTCTTATATGGAGATTTCTTTGATTCACAGTCAGTAAAATCTCAAATATTGACTTTAACCGATTTCTCTCAGGTTGTGTCGCGCATATTCTTTCCATCTAAAATGCATCCGTTTTATACAGGATCAGCAATACATTGTTGTTTATCGTCGCACTTAAGATAATGGTAAAAAAGTTCTGTATATTATTAGGTCATCCAAAATTTATTTCCAATTCAATGGGCTCATTTAGGCTAATTTAGTTTTTTATTGAAAATTATATAGTATAAAAGTAAATCATCTCCCACGTATCCCACAAATTTTTCCAGTTTATATGTCAATTAACTGAGCAAGAGCAATTGAAAATGTGAGATCGCCCACGGTACATCTTGACGTCACACCAGGCAAACGAGCTTCGAGCGGTGGTAACCGGGCCGGTAGTTGAAGATTATGAATCGCTGCCATCGTCATTTCAATTTAATTTTCTTCAAGAAATGTATATATCAATTCTGGGTAACTGGCATTTTTGAGACAAAAGTTCTATAACAAATAAAGAGTACCTTGGGATTCCAAGACATAATTTCAGATTTTTCTCTATGACGTAAATAGATCTTCGCTCAATATTGTTTTTCAAATTCTAGTTTTGATGTATCAACAGACATCATGTCTGGTGTACTCAAACTCTCACTGTACTCGAGGAACTTACTGGTAATTTTTTCCAATACTTCTGTATTTTCTATTTGTTTAGAACGATTTCTTTTTCAGTGGTATATAATACTTACGGTCTACTTAGCTTTTGATCTTCGAAAAACCTGTTTATTAACTTTAATTCCAACATCAAAAGTCTTTTCCTGTGTACCTGCTTCATCAGACATGATTTGATTTTCAGCGATATCTTCGTTACAAGTATTCAACAAAATTTGTTTTTCCTTTTTTTGAACAAACGGTGGAGCTTTAGATGTATAGGCCATCGGTCTATCAATCTGCCAATCAAATATATGCGGAATTACGCCTGGTTTCAATATAAATATTCCCACTTTCATAGTTTGGATATACACGTAATTTTCTAATTGTGTTTCAGCCTAAAATTCAAAGTAAGTAGTGCTGAGAGTAAAGTATAATTTTTTTTATTGTCATTCATACTTACATTAAAATGATCTTCGCAACAAAAATTCATCCCCTTGGCAGATACAAAGTCGGCCCTCCGCATAGCGCGCTGCCATAACTTTCGTAAGAGTAAAATAAAAATTTTGTCTGGTGAAGTTACCGAAGAATTCTTGCATTTGGGAACGATGCAATACTTGTAATATCATTTTTTATTCTTATTCATATTCAGGCAGTTGACACACTGCAATAAACAACACACAAGTTGCTTTCTACGGCTTTAATAAACGTATTTCGCTTATCCGCCAGCCGAGTCGACTGATGTGACGTCAAGCTTGACCACGCCCCGTTTCGTGAACGCCACATTCAACAATTAATTTGAGGGGGAAGATAAAGAGTGAAAATTCAGATTTTTTGCAGTTTGAAACACAAACTATCAAATTATAAAATAAAAAAAATTGTTGAATGAGCCCATTCAGTCGATGACTATCCACACAAGTTTTTGAAACATATTAGAAAGTATTCTTCAATGATTTTCCTGATGATTATAGTCTTTCTCAATTTGAAATTCAACATTAGAGAAAATTATAATAATAAAATAATATAGAACAACATATAAGAAATTGAATTTAAATGCTACATTGGAAGTCTTCTGATGAATCACTTTTTTCATTCTAGGGTATTTGTCCAGCTAATCGACTGCGGTTGATTCCGGGTGTCTTTGAGGATGTCGGACGAGGCTCTTCTCCACAGCATTTTTCCGACAATGGAGATATGAACTTCCTACAGAGGCAAGGGAAACGAAGAAGTTGGCACGTTCACCCAAACCAGGTGAGAAATATTTACAGAACACGGGGTTGCAATTAAAATAATATGATTAGAGAAGAATGAACATAGTGACTTTTCTTTTTCATCTGTCAGTAGACTTGTAGTTATGATAAAAAGCGGATAGAACGGTTGTTTATCTTGTAAACAGATCCCCTACATGAATGTGGATAAAACTTCTGCAGAAAAATAGACAGGAACGCGACCACATTGATCTGGTATTCAAAGACGCTGAGGCACCTTTAATGAAGTCTCAGGAATTATCAAAAAAATGGACTCACGTAGCAGCAAGAAACTTACCTTTGTAGGAAAAGCTCAAAATGGATATAGACTTTGGTATTCCAAAAATAGAAAAGTTATAATATCCAATCGTGTTATTTTCTCTAATAAACAGAAGGCACAAAGGAACCAAAAAATGCCACTCGGGTATGATAATTACGTTCTTTTGATATTTTTGGGAGTGGTTAATGATTCTGACAAAGAAAAATGGAAAAGTGCTATAAAAAACGAAACTTGATATTATACCACAAAGTGAAAGACAAACGTATTTCAAGTTAGTGGATTTTTTGTATCAAATAAAAATGTAAAACACGTGTTGTTGCTCGAAGCTCTGTCATTTACTGCATCTTGCTTTTCACAAATTCAAGGTGTAATTATAAAGCGATTCGACATTAAAACGATATTTCTTTATGCACATTCAAACAAAGAAATATGCATAACTTTACCTGAAGGCAGTCAACTGAAAAATAACAAGTTTTTTGAAAATCATGAAAATATAAATTGAAAGGAGTATTTTTTGGAGATATTAGTTTTTGGAGAAAAACATTGTGAGAAAATTCCTAGAAAAGGAAAAAGTATTTACATAGATGTGCAGATCATGCAAAAAAGTTATTGTCATATATAAACTGGAAGAAAGAGTCATCCCAAAACATTAAAGTACACGAAAGAAAAACTATTTCCTAAACAACTACTTCCGTAATATGATCATTGAAATGTATGAAAGTCTCACTTTTTCCTATTCATTTTGAAAGTACTCCCAAATCATCGTTATAGAATTGAGTCAGTTGTCATTCATAGAAACGCTACATATAATTCATAGGAACGCTACACCATATAATATATGACGATATAAAATTTGACTTATATGGAACACTATCTTCAATGGCGAACTTCGTAGTTTCGAAATGAAACGATTTTTGTATAAAGGCGGAGAAGTAAAAGTAAAAAATGAAAATAGACTTATCTCAACAATTTAAGTTGACGACGGTAGCGATTGAAACGAAATCAACAAAATTTTGGAAGATTTCAAATAGTAATTTGAAATAGCTCTGGAAGAGAAAACAAAAATATTTATTGCATTGAAAATAAATCAAATAAAAAACTTCCATGACTCTTGAAAAACCATACATCAAGACGAGACAAAGTTCCAAATTATATTGAATGCATCAGTTGAAGTCCCTTCGATAACTAACACATGTACAAGTGTTGACAGAAGTGAAATCAATTATCCGTACAGAAAAGTTGTGGAAAGTTTGCTGTATTTATCAAATCGAACCAGACCAGATTTATCTTTTTCAGTCAACATATCTTCAAGAACTATGGAAAATCCAATCGAAAGTGAAAATCAAGTAAATTCTGAAACATCCAAGAGATTCAGTCACCATCTATTGGAAGAAAACAATAATACAAGCGCAAATGATGCAAAATTACAAGTGGCTGGGTTATTTCGTCTTCAGCATCTGTGGCATGTGGACCGAGAAATCAACCAATTGTATCCTCAAGCATAGCAGCCAATCAGAAATGATTTTTCTCAAAAATGTTTTCAGAGAGCTGGCATATGAAAATCTGGAAGCTTGCAAAAAAATAGATAACCAAAGTTTTGATTTACAATACTGCCCCTAAGAGAGTCTTAGAAAATATTTTTTATTTAATATTTGTATTACTAATTAATATTATTTGATAAGCGATTACTCATTAACATGAACAAAAAGCTCGATTTGATCGATGATATTTTCACTTACTATCCTCTGATCTCTCCAATCGACCCCCTGAATGTTTATTATCCCAACGATTCAACGACGCAGTAAACCCCCGGGCTTAACCCCCTCGTCGCTCTGGAAACCCGTGTCCCAGTCTCATATTGATTTGTCTGGCTACACCTAGTAGGGGAGGTGCATCGCGGCACTGGAGCTGCATTCTGAACCCGAACCTAGATTCATTTTCCTGTAGCTCGCAAGTGTAACTGCAGCCCAGTGCTACGCGCCGGTAAGGTCAAATATGAGATTAGTGAGGATGAATCGGTTAACCTTCAATAATCGGTAAGTTATAGCTGAATCATTCCGCCAAAATAGACCTCTTACATATTTAGTTTCGTTTTATACCCATTTGCACGAGTGAAAATAATACAGGGTGTTTCCTAATTTCCAGAATTAATTATGAAAAAAATATTTTTCATATTAATATTATGAATATCCGTTGACACGAACATCGCAATTAGTTGTTTTTTTAATACAAAGCACCCTTATTAAATAATGTTGACTAAACTCTATCCCAGGCCACCACTTTACTCGATTCACATACACTTTGGTTACGGATTAGTATTTTTCTTTCATCGCAACTACATGAGAGCGATATGTACAAGTGAGGTATGGAAATTGTTAAGATTTTGGGATCGATACAAATTTGTCAGATCACCTGATAGTGATTGAGTACTGAAGTTTATCCTTGAAACATGATCCTACTAGGCTGGAATGTAGGGATGAGATTAACCATATGCAATAAAATTCTTGGAATTATCAAGGATGTCTGAGGAATAGAGTAAGCTTATATGTATGTATATAATTATTACATACTGTAATAAATCTGAGGCCGGCCCTGACGGTTGCTGCACGCGCCGGGAACGTGACAGCGGCAAAGAATGCGGTTAGACCAGTCGCGAAAACTCCGTATACGCCGA
>WOGN01009009.1:0-11009 GCA_015342105.1 Leptinotarsa texana
CAGATATATTTAAGAAAAGGTGGTTTTTTAAGCACCAATCATGTAAGGAGTTGATTTGTTCTTGTAGTTTGATACAATCATCCATAAAAAGAAATGAATAAAACGAGAGGTTCCAAGCCAGGTAACTTGACGTTCCGATTGTTGGTATCCATGATCGTCTTCGGGTGATGACTGGGCTAGCTAGCTTGGCTGAATACATTCTTGAACAACATGTAGGCGACTTCTTTGAATTTCCTCCTTGTTTCTTGTGCTTGCATTGCCGAGTACAAGAAACACATACAGCGAGCACTGGCGAGCACATGAAACACTCACAGCCAGAGGAAACCAGCAAATTAGGAATACCAAAGCATGTTCGGACCTATCAACATAACATCGAGTTGTGTTAAGCTCAGAGAAATAAGTTCAGTTATTACCCGAAGACGATTGTGGATATTTACAATCGAAACGTCGTGAAGTAACTTGCCTTGGAATCTCTTAATTTTTGTTTTAAATTAGATTTTTTGTTTGATTGGATTTTCGACTGAAAATACATGTTTTCTGTGACGAGAGAAATGTAACTTTTTATTAAATTACTTTTTCTCCGATAAAAAAGAGAGTATTGCAGTTTGAGGAGTGCCAAGAAGATGACAATACGACCAGCTATCGAGAAAGGTTATTGCAGTCAAGCTGCTGGCAATTAATTCCTTGAAAATCAAAATAAGAATAGATAAGTACTCTCTGATCATTCCCATTTTGATATCAATTTGGGAGCCACCGGTAGACAGCTGTTTCAGCCTATTGGGCATCGTCACACCCATTGGTGTGACACCCATTGGTGTGACACCCATTGGTGTGACACCCAAGTCAACTCGACAAGTTTTTATGTCAGTGTTGCTTGTTTGACCAATCAGCCGACAACTGCATTAACCTTTCTCGATTTAGTATCATTTCTAGAAACATGTGGATTCGTTTTCCGAAGGCATTTCAGGTTAGCTTTCCAAATTCCTGCTACCGCATTTGTCGGTTGATTGGTCAAACCACCAACACTAACATAAAAACTTGTCAAGTTGACTAGGGTGTCACACTAATAGGTTGTTCCACTTATGTTTCGCTTGCGTTTACGCAGCTATTTTCATCAAGTACTTTAGAAAACTAATTAATAGAGTTTATTCTATGATTTTCACTCTAAGAGTTTCACAAAAACCGCGACGCGTGTTTCGTGTTTCGAATTAACAGTGATGGTACCACGAAATGAGAACAGTAAATAAAATAATAATTCGTGATTACCTTCTGAAGATAGTTGATGAATAATTAAATTTAATTGATCTGTTGTCAAAAAAGCAAAAGTTGACATTACTGTCTATCATAGATATAATTTTTATATTTGTATTTAAATTTCCTGATATTGCATCTCTTCAATTGCTTAATTTGTTTTTTTGTCTAATGTTTCTTGGGTGAATATTTTCACGCGGAATTAGTTTTTTAATTAAAAGAGGAGAATGGGGAAGGGTGATCAATTTATGAACAAAACAACCCAAATGATGAATCATGCGGATTTTCATATTGAGCCAGCGGGGGTTTTTAAAGGCTTCAGATATTGAATCATATTTACGAAGTCCATAAATTAGGCGACAACAAGAATTTTGCACTTTTTGTATTCTTTTTTTATCTGAATCATATAAGTATGGCCCATATATGAAGTCACAGTAGTTGAAATGGCTTAGCACCAAACTATCACAGAGCATTCTTTTTAGAGGTTGGCTCAAAATAAAACGATTACAGTTAAAAACAGTTTCAATGACATATAAGCTTTTTTCATTGAATTTTCAACATGACTAGTGAATCTAAGATCAGTGTCAAGTATCACCCCTAAGTATTCAGCTGTATTGACAGGAGTCAAGATAGTATGATCTAATTCTAAACGGAAATTGTTTTCTGCAAATTTACGATTCTTCTGCGATCCAAAGTGCATCATCATTGTTTTATTAGGATTAATTTTTCAAATCATATTCACTTGATAGCACATTGATCAAATCAAGATCAGTGTTGAAGAGATTTTGTGCCTCAGCACACTCACTGATTTTAAAGTGCATGTATAATTGTATGTCATCAGCATACGCCTGTATTTTACATTTCTTGATGGACGAGAAAATGTCAGTAGTGTAAATGATGAACAATAAAGGTCCCAAAATGGAACCCTGTGACACTCCTAATAGAATATCAAGAGGTAAGGAGTGATGACCATCAACAACACCTTTTTGAGATCGACCAAGTAAATAAGACCAGATGAGAAATAAGACAGCACTATCAAAACCATAATTTTTGAGTTTCATGCAAATCAGCTCATGATTGATGGTATCGAATGCTTTCGAAAAATGTAGTAGTACCAGAGTGCTAATCACTCCCTTATCAAATCCACTAACAATGTCTTGTGTAACAGCCGCAAGAGCTGTAGCCGTACTAAAACCATGCCTAAAACCACATTGCGATGGTGATAATAGATTATTGGTATTGAAATATTCATTAATTTATAAATAAATAACTCTTTCAAAAATTTTACTCATAGTTGGAAGTATACTGATAATTCTGAGATCAGAATAACTAGCTGGATCATTATTCTTGGAAATGGGTTTCCCAATGGCAATTTTCCACAAGTCTGGCAAATATGAACGTTCAGAACAACAATTGATGATATGTGTAATATATTCATCTATGAACGGGCTACAAAGTTTCAACATTCTGACTGAAATATTATCAAACCCTGAAGCTTGACTTTTAATATCATTCAGGATTTCATGAATAGCTTCTTCAGTAGCGAATTGAAATGAGAAGTTATTTGCCTGATTAAATAATTATTGCTGTAAAATTCAATATTTTCATCACAATTATTAGAAACATTTTGGCCGAATTGGGCAAAATAGTTGTTTATTTCATCGGGATTCGATAGATGATTGGGTAATGAATATTGTTTTTTTGAACGAACATTGAGGTTAGAAAGAGCACTCCAGGTTTTGCGTGGTATTTTTTTAGAACAGACAGACTTGAGATATGTCTTTTTTTCAGTTCTAACTATTGACAAGGTATAATTTCTCAATTCTTTATATCTCATACGATCATTAACAGATTTAGTTTTTTTTTAAATTTTTGAAAGGCTTTATCACGTTCTTTCATAAGAAGTCTGAGATTTTGAATGAACCAAGGAGCGGGTGGTTTGGTGATTCTAACTTTTTTAAGAGGGGCGTGTCTGTCAAAAGTAGAGATTAAAAATGAATTGAAATTGTACAATTTATTATCAATATCATTTTCATCGTGTACTGTTCAATACAAATGCGAGAATGCTTCTAGCTCTAGAGATAACAGACCATATCGTAAATCCGTACACAAGTAAATACTGTTGTATATTTAGCAGTGTGAAACTGGCTGCTGAAGTTAGCTGCTGTACGGTGATACAGACGAGTGCTTAAACTCACTGATGTGTCCCCCGATGTGATTCTATGGATTCATCTATAGGTCGGTTCATAACGTTAGCGTATTTCTATTGGTTAAGGCAATCCTTCTGCAATTTTATGTTGAATTGAGGAACTCGTATATATTGAACGCAGCCAGTGACAACTATTAGTGACAAATGACAATCTTCCATTGTCATTGTGAATGTCAAGTCATATGCCAAAATTTTTGTTTATGTTCAAAACAATATTAAATTTTCACTCAGAAAAAGCAATAAATGGAATAACTCCAGTTTTCAAGGTATCAAATTCCAACTCGATTATTATTCTTTGTAATATACTTCATTTTCAGAAATGGATACTTCAACTGCATACAATATACAAACTGGTATAAAAAAGATCTACCCCTCAGTGGAAGAATGTAAGGTAAATAATATGATTAGATGCTCGGAAGACGGTTGTCAGAACGTTTTCACGTCAGAATCCAACCTTTCCCTTCACTTGACTAAGACTCATAAGAAATCTACACTAATCAACCAGGATCCCTCAATCAAACAATACCACTGTCCAGAACTAGAATGTGTTTATAATTCCACTAGTTGTTTCAAGAATATCAAGCTACTTCGGCAGCATTACAGGAAGGTTCATGCACCCAAAACTTTCGTGTGTTCTACATGCCAAAAAAGTTTTCCATGTGAGAATCATCTGAAACTTCATGTGGATTACTGTGGTATTGATTTTACTTGTTGCGATTGTCAGTCCTCATATACTTCTTATGAAACATTGAAAACACATGGTAGACGTAAGAAACATAAAATACTCAACAAACCTGAGTATAAACTAAAGAACCTTACTTCAAAGAGTGAGGTCAGTTTACCAGTAGCTCTTAGTTGCTATAAGGCAATTTTACCTAGGACCTCTGTTAGTGTAGTTTTTATTCCAAATCTGAACAAGTCAGTGTTCAGTCAGGAATGCCAAACTGTTCTCACTACTCCCAGGTTTAAAAGTAAAATGACCCAGGTCACTAGGACACCTCCTTATAACTCACAGCAGATTCAGACCGATTCATTGGGTAACCACATCACTGTAGGAACTCAGACAGTAGGTGACTTCATAAATTTAAACCAAAAAAATGATTTATGCAATTCGCTAAGCCAGAAGAGTTCCAATACTCAGACTGACATCAAAGAATCCAAGAATTTTTCTTGCAACACATCACTAAGTGCAGATTTTGATTTCGATAATAAAATTGAAGTTAATAATTCGAGCACGCAAACTCATGACAATTCTAATATCTTTTCCATTGCCACAATGACACATGACTCGATTGAAACTGATACTTCAGATTTGATGGTGAATAGTCTTGAGGCTGACATCGATAGCTTTGAATTTGATAACTGTCATATGGAAACTCAAACTGATTTTATGTTTGAAGATGAAATGTTCAGTTGCGATTATATGAGTAATATGTATACACAAACTTGTGATGACATACTGAATGATTTTGGGTTTATTGATACCCAGACGCAGACAGTATTTGATGATATGTTGAGATCTGTTGAAAGCCAAACTACGATGTCACATGGAAAGAAAAACCATGCCAGTCTGAAAGATATGATGCACATGGAGACACAGACTGACACAGAATTTAGGCAGCTATTGGAAGTCATAAATTCTTGACTATAATTTTTTTTGTTTTGAAACTTATTTCTTCAAATTGACATTGTAGTGTTTATTTATTTATAGTGTAATTAGAATGTACCTTTGGCTTAGAATATTATATTTTTTAATTTTTATTTTGTACATAATTAGGTACTTGATAAATTTTTGAAAGTATGGATGTGCAGTGAATATATAAAATAATGGCTAAATAGTCATGGCCCAGATTTTTTCAAAAATAATTGTACAGAAATGGCTTTTGTGCCATATATAAACAATTTCACTGAATTCATTTTGTTGTTCTATTTGAGTAGTGATTCTTGATTCTCTTTGATAGCATGATAATTTGAATTGCTATGCAACTTTTTTCCAGCTGCTATTATCTTTGGATAAAACAATGTTCGGTAAGAAATATCAAACTGTACTCTTGGGTTGAAAATTAAAGTGACCCAAGTCCTTAAAATCACATAAAATTTAGACTAGTTCTTCAAATAACCACCTTCTTAATGAAAACTCAGACATTAAGAGACTTCAAATCTCAAAGATGATTGCTAGAAAAGTTCGAATACTCAAAATGATATCAAATGATATAAATAAAATTTTCCCTTAGGACTAGGAAATATCACTGAGCGGAGATTTGAAAAACATAATTGGAGTTCTTAATTGAAGCAAACAAACTTATTACCATGCTCTGAACTTTCAAGATAGGTCAATTGTAAATGGGCATCTTCAGCTTTGATAGTTGGGCCACAGTGCGTTGCGACCTCCTAGTTGGTAGAGTGATTAATGAGTCTTCATACTCAAATGTTGTTATTTACCAAATTTCAATTGTACCCAAGTTAAGTAAAAAAAAGGTGCTTGATGATGTCACATCATGTTCTTCTCATTTGTAAAATTATAGGGTCTTTCATTAAGCGCTTCCTATCTTTAAAATTAAATAAAACAAAGTTTATGTGAAATATAACTTCATTCAAATGTCCGCCACATCTTCTATGGATGGAGCACACCTGAAACGTCTAATTTTCCATGACTCAGGCTGAATTTGACCGACGGATTGACCGCTGTGGTTTGTAGCTCATTGGTGTACACCTGCAACTCAAGAAAACCCCACAAGAAAAACTCTAACAAGGCACGATCTCTGTAGATACTCATCTAGAAATAATTTTTCGATGAACATTGGGTCAGTTGACAACCTCTCCAGAATCCATTCAGTGATCACACGTCGTTGTCTATGGTTGTTTACCTTCAGTTCCTGGGTCAATTGAATATTGTATGGGTGCAGGCCCAAGTTAAGACTCAAAATTCGTCAAATTGTGGTCTGCAAAGTCCGAGTTCTTGTAAGCGACGCGAAATCGAATGCCTTGAATTTTTCTGCACACTCTCACAGACCTCGGCGATGTTTTCGGCAGATCTTGCGTTTCATCAACGTACAGGTGTTGGTCGATTGTTTACTGAACTAGAGGACTCAAATTTATCTACCGCATTTGTGAATAATCTTAGTAGGACGATTATGATGACTGTGAAATTATAAAGCACACGGTACATTGCCCAGACAGAACACCCATTCTGACAACACGTTTTTTTTATTTGCACGTGTTGTTATATCCATCCAAGGTGACTGAATTGTGCTACACAATGAATAAGGTGAACACTATAAACACAATTGTTTGTTTTCCTCTTATGCATGTCATTCCGAAAAATATGATGCATATGACGGACTGATTTAGACAAATGTTAGAAGTCATAGAAGACAAATACATCTGAGTAATCATTAATGAATGTTTATTTTTGTAGCTGTTATATTAATTAGTGAAGATTTTGTCGATTTATTACTTTTTCTCACCCTGAATTGCTAGCTAAGCATTGATTATTTTTTTCGCTGCTAAATTAATTTGTGAAGATTTTGTTGATTACTACTTTTTCTCAACCTGAATTGCTAAATGCTACTTACACATTGATTGACTGCCATATTCAATATAAAGTAGCATTTTGGGGAGCACCCTTCTGAATTGGTATCACAAAAGAGAGTTGTAAGATGCCTCTGCAAAGATGATCCCATTGGAGAACTCTTCACTTCCAAGAAAATATCAGTAACTGTCATTGAATTGTTCATCTTAGAGATGGGTTCCTTAGTAAAAAACAAAACAAAAGTCAATTTAGTCACTTCTTTTCTCATACAAAACAGTGAGTTTACCTTTATATTTCCCATCCCCACATCAACTTCACTTGAAGATTGATTATTTTATAATAGGGTCAAAATATACTTTCATCTACCTGACATAAGGTTTGCAAATTCCTCTAACGAGTTATTTGAAAGGACCTTATAACATTTTCTTGCCAAAAGACTGTTTCTAGCCTACAAGAATATATTAATGAATCTTTAGTTTTTTTTCATTAGCTTTATTTGCATATGATGTAGGTATATTTATTTGTATATATTTTTAGATGATAAGTTATCGAATCCTTGATAGTTTATATTTTATTTCAGTTATTCACTTGCACTTCAAAATTTAGACCCAATTGGTCATGATTTGTCAACTAGTAAATCTTATAACAATAAAGCATATTTATTACTATTATATATCTAGATAAATGATAAATTTCTAGAAATATAAATGTGCTGTGAATATATAAAATAATAGGTAATTAGTGTTTAGATTTGTTCAAAAATTCTTGTTTAGAAGTGGCCTTTGTGCTATGAATAAAAAATTTCCCTGAGTTCATTTTATTTCCTTCCATCTTTAATGTCTCATTCAAATATAGTCATAACATCAACAGGCGAAAATTTAATTGGATTGTTCAGTAATATTACTTAACATTCTGATGGAAGAATTTGGCTTCTTCAGAATTGTGGATCAGCTTTTCAACCATGTGATAGTAAAGGCGATGACACGAATATTAAATGTAATTGAACAAGGCTGCAAATATTAAAAAAATGTGCTCTGCACTCATTTTATGCCCATATGCTTGTTTTTAAATTTTACTGTTATGTATCATTCTTCAATAAAATTATTTCTGTACATGTTCAATCATGTCTAACACCAGAAGTCGCTGGTGAGGGTCTTCAAAATTCAACATAGAAAACCATCTGATTAAGTTATCAGCTAAATCATAATCGTGTTTGTCATTTGATTTAACATTTATTTCTAGATGAGTGAGCTTCGAATAGAATAGTATATTGACTTGATGTTTATAAATCAACAAATTGAGTTTAATTGGCCAACTTTACGATATGGGGTTAGGAAATAATCATTATTGTAATTATCAAAATCAAGTAATGGTTTACTGACTTGGTTATAAATGGATATAAAGTTATTAAAAATATGTTACGAGTAACAATTTCAAAATGAAATATGTATCAAGAGTAGTTCAACGTCTACTTTCATTTTGAAGTTCTTACAGTATCAAATACAAAAAAACAATCTGAGATATATGAAATAAAAATTTTAATGAAAATGCATCACACAATTAAAATAAAAATCATCTAATTATTTTTACCAGACTTGGCCTCCATCTTAACTTTTTCTAGGATTTTTTCAAAAAGGCCTGACACCTGAGTGAGTGATTCTCGAGTATCCTCCCATTCATGTTTCTTTATAGCTGTGATTGCAGAACTTATATTCAACCTAATGGAATTTATTATAGTGTCTTTGGGATCCATATCACTTTCAAGTACAATTTCTGCTAATTTAACACAAACATACAACACATGTTTACACATTTTTGGATCTTTATCCCACGAACCTTGGGTGTAGCCTCTGTAAGCTCTCTGAAGTCTCTGAGCGCGCAATAAAATCGACGGAGCCAAGTTGGCATAGAGTTCCCATATATATCCATTGCTGGGAGAGATTGAATTAACTCGCCCTAACAATTCCCTGGTTTTTTGTAAAAAACGTTGTGACGGCTGCCCCTCACAATCATTCACATTATTACATACATTATACACTAACACATTCAATACATCAACATTTATATAGTCTCCCTTTAGATCTAACAACCTATGATAAGCTCTAATCACGTCAGAAACGTTTGAAATATCACAACTTACTAACAAAAGGTTTTCCCATACTTTCCAGTTATCATAATTGCATTTCAGAGCTTCCAGAATTGCCTGATGAGCATTCCGTTTGTTTCCTATTTTAATATAAGCTTGAGCAAGGTTGTTCCAAGCTTCAAATCCATCAGGTTCCAAGTTAGTATACCGTCTATAGGCTGTAGCAGCCGTTTGCCAATTCTCTATCTGGAGAGCAGCAAAACCGAGACAAGACCACACTTTGGATTGCAAAGGATTTATACTGACAGACTTTTCAAAATGTGGAATGCATTCCTCGTATTGTTTTCTAACGAACAAATAATTACCCCAATGACGCTGAGCCCTATGACTTCGGCGTTTAGACAATTCCCAAGCCTTTTCATAACAGCTTACATCTTCGGTAGCATCTCCTGCAACATAAATCAAAATATTAATTTTATAAAAGGTTCCTGAAAATTTATTGGGAAGTAGAAAGGTGCTTATAAGTATATTGTAATTGTATTTTTGATGTCACAACAGCTTTTGAGATGATAAATATTCACTTAGAAAATTAAAATATTTCAGTGTACTGACATGGTTCTTAATTCGCTCTCAGCTGTCAATGATCACTAAAACTGTATATTTTTTTTTATAAAAATAAATTTAAGATCAATATAAACATTCTAAAGCAACTGGACATATTATCATATTAAATGATATAATTATTATAACAAGAACAATATAATCAAACACCTGAACAATAAGATTTATGATGAGTCCATTGAAGTTGTTAATAACTTTAAACGCTCAGGTTTTATAATAAAAACACACGGAATTTTAAAAGACACTTTCAATATGCCAGGAACAAAACTACAAGAACTAAAGTCTATCCAAATCCAAGATAGAGTAAAACAAAACAAAACCGAAGCGTGATGTTCACTTGATCGCCCAGTGTCATATGGAAAAGGGCAGCGTTCATTGGTGAATTCGCCTTCTTGGTACGAGTTCGGTACCAGCACAGGGTTGTAATCAGTCGTTTGCGTGTTTGTGTGTCGTGCGTTATAGTATATTGTTTAAAATTGTTTTCCAAGATGTCAGCCGGGAAACAATCCAAATAAAGACATTTGAGTGTTGCAATGAGAGAAGCGATTTTAAATGTGTTCAAGAAAGAGATGGAAGAAATTGAGACTGTCGACGAAGTCGTATTGAAAGTTTCCGATAAAATTTGAGTGTGTTGCGCTTAGATTTACAATGTTTTAAGGGAATATAAACAAAATCATACATTTTCCAAACCAAATACAAATCAGAATCGTCAAACCATTATAAAATCAAAAGATGATGCTGATAAACATACAATCAGGAGGAAAGTGCATGAGTACTTTTTCAGAAATAAAATACCCATGATAGACAAAGTACTCACAGAAATAAATGAAGATGTTTTATTGCCAAGTTTTAAGCGGTTAACATTCCATAAAGTATTGAAACATTTAAATTTTGTATGGAAAAAACGAGGGCGCAATAGTTTATTATTGGTTAGAGAGGAAATTATGTTATGGAGGAGAGAGTATTTGACCAAAATTAAATAATATAGGGAACAACAGAGAACAGTTTATTATATGGATGAAACCTGGGTTAATGGTGGTCATTCTACCCCTAAAGTATGGATCGATGAAACTGTGACCTCATCTAGGAGGGCGTTTCTAGATGGACTATCCACCGGATTAACAAATCCATCAGGTAAACTTATATTTAAGACCTGCCTCAATCTCAATATATAAAAAGTAACCCTCGTATTTGTTTTATTTACTTACATACCTCTTCATAATTTCAGGTAAGGGAAAACGGCTTATTATTTGTCACATCGGCAATGAGAATGGGTTTGTTGCTGAAGGGCTGTGGTGTTTCGAGTCGAA
>WOGN01009010.1:0-11008 GCA_015342105.1 Leptinotarsa texana
ATTATTATTATTATTATTATTATTATTATTATTATTATTATTATTATTATTATTATTATTATTATTATTATTATTATTATTATTATTATTATTATTAATAATTCGATGTTACGGCTTGTCAGAAAGTGTTTTTTTTGGCTATGATAACACACTTCTTTCTTTGTTCCAATTCTTATATCTTGATTCTGTATTGTTTTCCATCATTTTGAACAATTTGAAGGTAATTTCTAGTATGACATATTCGTGAAGATTCTCAGAAATTTTATTGCATTAAAACGAAAACATTGTTGTCAAGTTATTTCTATATATTTGACCATCTTCTACTTGAATCATAAACATAAAATAACGTGTTTGATTCATTAAAAAAACTTTCTGCTGAAGAATGTATTCAACAGCACCAATGTTTATTAAATGAATATAAAAAATTTGAATTATATTATAAAAGGCACACAGAAATGTTTGGGCGGAAAAAAGACCAGCTGATTGAATTTTTCTTTGATATGTTATTATAATTTAGTTATAACGATTTAGGTGTCTCAACACTGATGATAGTTTTGGAATTTCTGTTTTAAAAACTCTTAAATTGGAAATATCCTTTTCAAAACTGAAATAAAATGATGAATAATAAAATTTTTGTATAATACCTACCCTAAATGAACAGAAAAGAGAAATAATACACTTTTTATAGATTGAATCTATTCCTGAGAAGTTTTAATGTAGTCGACGTCACAGTAAATAAAATTGAAATTTTGTATCAGGTAGAAACCAAAATATTTGTTTAAGGACTGAAACAAAGAAAATATCATTATAAATTAATTGTGAACTGTGAACAATATGGGAAGTGAAGGCAGTCGAAGCAAACGCAGATGTCCATATTTATATGAAGAAAAGAAACAGTATATACCATGTGTTTTGTGGGCTCCGTGAACGGAATGCAAATATGTTGCATAACAACAACACACTCACTCATATAGAAAGAATAAAGAAAAGGGAATTGAAAATATCTGTTTTTCAGCACTTTTATTTGTAACTAACGTTACTGCAGTTTCGTCCTATAAGAACATTTCCAAACTTTTACATTAAACTAACAACGGTTTATTACATTAGCCCTTATATAGCACCACTGCAGGTGATAATAGAGGTACTTGGCTTGATTATTTACTAGTTACAATGCGGTTATGCTAATTTGAAAACCGGTGAGTAAACTAAATTGATTTGGTCATTTAACAGGTTGCACCCGCAATGTGAATGCTTGTGAATTTCCAAAGATTCTAAATAATTGAGTTTGTAACCCTTTCTTGCATAATGCAAAATTTCTTTCATGTTCAGCTCACCGTTTTTGGAAAATTACACTCCAGATACAAGCTTATGAACTCCAGATTTCTCCAACTTTTCCACCTTATCCTTGGTATTGAAAAGGAAATTAGATTCTATGGCATATGGCCTGAATGCCACTTCAACATTGTTTTTTCTGAAGAAACCCGCAATTATCTCTGTTCTTCTTCCAAAATATGTTAGTTATCCATTTCTTGATTTCTAGTTGTTTGACCTGAGGCTATATTAATCTGTAGGTGAATTTACGGCTTTGTTTTCTGACTAACTTCTGGATAGGTTCTGCGTTGAAACCATAATTATGACCTGTCTGTGCAATTATATCAATTTATCTAGCTAGATTGTTAGCAGACAAAGGCAGTGAGAATGCTCTGTGCAACATTCAATTGTAGGCTACTAATTTATGACTGGATGGAAAGAATCGCTTGGTATGGTAATGTCTGTATAGCTAGGTTTTCTGAAAACAGTGAACCCAAAAATTTATTCTCAATATGTGTAATGATCAGGTCTGAGAAATTTATCTGTTTCTTTATCTATGTTTCGAGTGTGAACTGGATGTTGCTCTTGAGATTATTCATGAATGTCACAAATTGGTTCAGGTGACGTGTAGTATCTCTGAGACAGGCGAGAATATTGTCTACATATCTGGATCAAAAGTGAATATTTTTTTACCCAGTTCGGAATTTACTATAGTGGTCTTCAAGTTGTTCATAAATATTTCTGCTAAAAGTGGACTAAGGGGTGAGCTCATTGGTGAACCTGATTCCTGTCATGAAATTTGTTGTTGAACTGTAGGTAGCTCTGATTTAGGCATACCTCGAAAGCTGTTGAAACTTCAAAGGAAGTGAAATGTTCTACTTTGGCTTGATCTAATATATCTAAAATGAGAGGCTTACACTTGTTGTATGGTATGTTGTAGAACATACTCTTTATATCGAATGAAACTAAAATTGAATTATGTGGCGTGGTCCTGGTTCCTCATGGTTTCTACCAAAGTCAGTAAATTTTTAATGCTGTAAGGTGGGACGAAATTGGTAGTATTTTTAAACAACTTGTTGAGATGTATTCCTAGTTCTCTCACCGGAGTATTTATACGAGCTGAACCAATTTATACCTTTCATGAATAATTTCAATAACAACATTAAGTTCACACTTGAAACAGAGATAGAGAAACATTTCTAAGACCTGAACATTACACACAATGAGAATAAATTTCAGTGTAATATTTTCAGAAAACCTAGCTATACAGACATTACCATCCCAAGCGACTCTTTCTATCCATACAGTCATAAATTAGCAGCCTACAATTCAATGTTGCACAGAGCATTCTCACTGTCTTTGTCGTCTAACAATCTAGCTAGGTAAATTGATATAATCACACAGACAGGTCATAATAATGGTTTCAACGCAGAAACTGTTCAGAAGTTAGTCAGAAAACAAAGCTGTAAATTCACTTACAGATTGATATACCCTCAGGTCAAACCACTAGAAATCAAGAAATGGATTACTAACATATTTTGAAAGAAGAATAGAGATGATTGCGGTTTTCTTCAGAATAAACAATGTGGAAGTGTCATTCAGGCCACAAGCCAGGTTATCTGATTTCCTTTCCAATGCCAAAGATAAGGTGGAAAAGTTGGAGAGATTTAGAGTTTATAAGCTTAACTGTCCGGAGGAGTGTAATAGTGTTTATGTGAAACAAAGTGGTCGGAATTTACAAAAACGGTATGCTGAAAATGAAAGGTCCTTCAGACTAGGAAAAAATGATTCGACGTTTTCAAACCATTCCTTGGCATGCAACCACAAGTTCCCGAATATAAACGATACGGAAATTTTTGCACTATGAAAGGAAAGGTTATAATCATACTACAGGGTGCAACCTGTTACATGATCAAATCGATTTAATTTTCTCGCCGGTTTTCAAATTACCATATCCGCATTGTAACTAGTAAACAAAATTCAGGTATACAGTCAAGCTATGTATCTCTATTATTACCTATAGTGGTGCCATATGATGGCTAATGTAATCAACCGTTGTTAGCTTAATGTGACAGTTTGAAAATGTTCATATAGCATGAAACGATGCAGTAACGTTAGTTACAAATGAAAGTGGTAAAAAACGTTGAAAGTTTCAATTCTCTTTCCTTCATTATGACTTCTTTCTACGTAGTAACGGCTACATGTGTCAATTCATTCCTATAGGAAGAGATTCGGGTTTTTTGGAGAATGGCTTGTTACCTTTCCAAGTCCAAGAAATTTTGCAACTTCTACCAGGAAATAAAAGGGCAAAAGTTGGTTTTTAAAGATTTTACCAAACCTTGATCCAAAATCTGTCGTCGCCATGGACAATGCATCTTACCATAGCACACAATCGGGGGCGTATGTATACTTGACTACACGTCTGAAGGAGCTATTGTATAGCGAAACATGTGTTTCGTTTTTGTGAAACTGTTTGGTAAAAATTTCAGAATGGAGTGTTTTTTGTATACGTTTTGAATTTTTATCAAGTAACTGTCGATTCCATCACATATATAAATTACATATGTAATAAATGAGATAATTTGAAATATCTTAATCCACAATTAGGTAACAGAAATATTTAATTAAAAAATATGTGAACCTTGTCCGAAAATGATTCATTGACTGATACAACCATTATGAAACATCTTTCAGGGAAGATTAATTTGCCACTCCTTCGTTAGAGAAGAATTAATATGCTCGAGATATTTTTCGAAGTTTTGACATGAATATATTCATATTGCACAATTAGCAAAAGATTCTGATCTTAAGATCAGGTTCCATTATCTTAAAGTCAGTTCATGTCAAGAACGAGGATTTCAACTGCTCCACTTGTTATGCAATATACATTTTTTATGCTAATTCGTTGGATTTCGTGTTCAGATAAAAGGAAAATATAATCGAAGTGATAAGATCTAGGGATAACTATTGGTATGTGGTCATGTGGTAATGAAACGCCCACAAACCGACCCGAATCTCAACTTCACATCATTTGAATTGGGTTGCCACGAAATAATTGAAACTGACATGCGACTGAAATCAATGCAACGAGATAATTG
Organism: Leptinotarsa texana; assembly: GCA_015342105.1. Lineage (NCBI taxonomy): Eukaryota > Metazoa > Arthropoda > Insecta > Coleoptera > Chrysomelidae > Leptinotarsa > Leptinotarsa texana. The sequence goes on from WOGN01009010.1 coordinate 4,410, forward strand.
TAGAAGGTACATAAAAACAGTCATCTCATGTAACCGGATTTGTTCAATGTCGATTGTTGGATTTGAAGTTTCAGTCCTACTTTTCATGAAAATAACCATGAATGTTTCTGTATCTCCATGTACGTGGGCAGTGCAAATTTCGCGAACTAACTGGTTGCACCAAATTTGCTATTTTTTAATTTTTTTTAACACACTACTCTCGAACATATGTTCATTATTACAGCTGTTCAACATGTATAATTTGTTGGTGAGAGGCATAACAGTTCAGAAGTCTTTTGAGTGTTCAGCATTTTTCTGCTATCGAAACAAAATCAATCAAATAATTTTCAACAAATTCTGTGAAAAAAAAATTAGGTGCTCGAAACACTTGATATATTGACAGTGGCAAACGGTGATTGTACTCTGAGTCAAAAAAAATCACAAGTTGTACATGCTTTTCACAAAAGATCGGGAAGATGTGAATTACAACGCTTGCCCTGGACGCCCCAGAACAACCGATGAAAATATTGAGAAAGTGAAGAAAATTGTTATCGAGAATTGTTGAATCACTATTTGATAAGTTGCTGAGGATGTCGGCATATCGGTTGGCTAATACCATGCAATTCTTTCCGGAAGTTTTTGCTTGAAACGTGTAGCAGAGTTCGTTCCGAAATTGCTGATATTTTTCTAAAAAAAACGTCTTATGAGCATCGCTCAGGATTTTTCGAATGACGTCATAGGCGATCCAGATCTGCTTGAAAGCACTTCCTGTGATCAGAAGTGAAAATAAAAGCTTACTTCAATCATGTACTTCAAATGAAAGACTCGAGAGCTTCCTGGAAGACTGAGTGTTTGCTCAAGTCCGAAAACTTCGATTCCTGTGCAGTTATCTAACCCAAATTCTTCAACAATTTTTTCTCTACCTACCTATCATTTCAAAAAAATTACTTCCTAACTGTCAATGTGGTTTTAGACCTGGAAGAAATACCAAAACATATTTATCAGCTATAACGACTAATATTTTAACAGCCTATGATCAAGGTTGAAGTAGTGTTTTGGTGATACTTGATACAATTACTTTCGATACCATTAGTTATGAACTACTTTGTGCTGAATTGAGATATTATGGCTTTGATGATAAATCAGCGTTTTCGAACTGGAATTATTTCCTCAGACATTTTCACAGAATATTGATGAATAATTCGTACTCATTCAAAATTGAAATTCTTTCAGGTGGGCCCATTAATTTTTATTATATACACTGCAGATATTTTCTATGGAATAGGACACTGTAAAGTTCAAGCTTCTGCAGCTGATTTACACATTGATCTCAGTTTTTTTATGAAAATTTCGAGACTGCAGGGGAAATCATCAACAATGTATTGAATAAAATCAAGATATCATCAGAAGATTACAACTCAATTCTGAAAAATTCAAGGTACTATATTTCGGTAGTAAAAATAATATGGACTTCTTGAAAAATAGTTTTGATCTTTAAGTTGATAATACTCCATTGAAAATGTGTGATTCAACCAGAAATCTTGGTTTAGTATTAGATATGGACATAAAAAAAACTTATTGTTAAATCTTTAGAATTTATGAAACTCATTTACAGTAATCGTCATATTCTCAGCTTCAAAAGAAGCGAACGTTGTGTGAAGCACTTGTCCTGAGTCACTACAATTATTGTAATTTCCTTTGTGGATCTAACAGAAATCGATGAGGATAGGATACAAAAAGTGCAAAATAGCTGCGCAAGACTGATTTATGGTGTTTGAAGGTGGTTGACAATGTTTTGTGGTGTATTTTATCAGTTCGGACTTCCATTGTCTAATCTAATATGAATCGATTTGAAAACCCTGAAAGAAATTAAAAATATCATTCGGAAACCGATTTTTATTAAACAAAAAACTGTTATTACCCGAAGACGATTGTGAATACTAACAATCGAAACGTCGTGAAGTAACTTGGTTTGGAATCTTTCAATTTCTAGTTTCATTATTTTTTTTAATTTTTTAATTTTCAGCTTCTACTAACTTTCCAGTCTTTTTATTTTTTTGGTTTTTGTTCCGGTCTGTTTAATAAAAATTGTTATTTTTTGGTTAATCTTTTCAATTCATTTCAGGGATTCAAATCGATTTATATTATATTAAACAATGGATGTACGAACTGATGAAATACTGATTTATGGTATTGAAAAATATGAACATATTTCACATAATATTGATGAATGCAACTGGCTCAATATGTACAACAGAAGGCATCTCTACATGGGTACCATTACCAATAAATTTTTGAATGATCCTAAACATCCAGCATTGATCTATGAATTAATTCTTCGATTGAAAATACATTCACAAAATATCAGACACAAATCTACCCTAAAAAAGCTAGATTTTTACAAAGGTGTCAACTCTTCATTACTATTCAAATCTACAATACTCTGCCAGATGAATTCAAATTATATAATCCAAATAAGTTCATCATTTACTTGGTGAGTAGTAAGCATATTTATGAGACCAGGCATAATAGTTACTTCAATTACTTCATTTATAGCTCATACTGATCATCTTCAAAAAGAAGTTTAATCTTCCTCTACGGTAAAAAAAATAATATCAAAACAATATCGAAACAATATCAAAACAAAAATACAAAATAACTTATATATTCAATATATAATTGAAATAAAGGGCGAAGTTCATCGTCCGTAATGAAATACATCACGAGAATTGTTCTTTCACTGTTGTGGAACAATCCAATGTTGGAAAACAATCCAAATCGCGTAAAATCGCATCACAGATCAGCTGAATAGGAGAATCTTCAAGATCATTTCCGAAAGTTTCTCTGGTATGATGTTTGTTTCAAGCTCTAAAGATCCATCAACTTGTGCTTCTGAAGTTACGGAAGTGACTTGCCAATCCCAACGGGTCTAGATCTTTCCCTTCGGTGATTATTAATAGTTGTTAATCAGAATTTTACAAAATCCACAATGCCAGCTCAATATTAACAAGGTCCTAATGAAGTGCTTGTCATATTAACTAAAAAGTGGGCGAATTAAATTTTCAACCTATTTCACAAGAAAGGAGTTTTTTCTTCTTGTTGGAAGATTGCTCGCCTATTTCTAAAAAGGGCAAGAAACATCTTTTAAATTAAATAACTTTGGACCAGTCGCTTTGCTATCAGTTATATAAGAAATCATGGAAAAAGTCACAAACCACCATATCCTCAAATACTTGGAAGGCTTCAACATCTTAAGCGATCATCAATATGGCTTTCGAAAACAAAGATCAACAGGCGACCTTCTATACTATATCATCATATTTGGAATAACGCAATCAAGAAACAAGAATGATCAAAAGCAGTTGCGCTTGATATTTCCATGGCCTTTGGCCGTGTGTGGCATGAGAATATGCTGGCCAAACTTCGATGCTATGGCTTGTCGGATCATTTTCGTTTATGGCTCTTCAGCTTCCTGAAAGAACGTTCCCCGCATGTGGCTGTCGATGAATATCTCTCGAATACTTTCACCATCAACGCTGATGTTCCCCAGGGATCCATTTTTCTTCAACCCTCTCTTTGTTGTATATCAAAGACTTATTGGAAAAAACCAAGGATCCAATATATTACTTTGCTGACAACAGCACACTTGTCTTGGATTTCAAGACATCGGTTACTATCTAGGAACTATTTCATCTTGAGAACTTTCATCTGTGTATGGAGGACAAAACATCATTAATAAAAAACTCTTTGTAGAAAGTACTTCATTGATCATTTTTGAACTTCAAAATTGAAAAACGTCCTCTACAAAGAAGTCGTGAAAAAACATATCGTGAGATTTAAGTTCTGGATGACTAATTTATTCAGAGTTTGATACAATTATCCAACTCTTCGAGTGACGTGTATCATAACCTATTGAAATGCATAGGTGTTGTAATAACAGCTGGGCCCATAAATTATGCATTTGATCAACTTTCGACTTGCAAGACAAAGGCGACTTCATTTCTTCAGCTAATGTATTATTCTAGACGAATTTATTCAAATGCGAAGAGTTCTTTGACGCTCTCCTCTGTTTGATATGATGAAATGTACAGGGAGTACCACTTTCAGAATTTAGACTGCATGATTACGAGAGTTATACATTTCATAGTTTCATGATCAACATTGTGATTTCATAATTGATATGGTTTTCTGAAAATTTTGAATATATTTGAACCGTCTAGTCAGGAATTCAGTGGATATTGATAATATCTTCGATACATACTAACAATGAACGAAACAAACTTCTGCATGAACAGGGACACCCTGTTAATGAGATCTTGTCATTTGGAAATATATTAGCATTACCTGAAGGCCTGATTCCGTTAATGAAATAAGGCTGAAATCGATGTATTTGTAACAGGAAATTATTCTACTCAATCACTTGTTGGGGTTTGGCAACTGTGGTATAACCAGTTTCATTGGAAAATGAAATTAAGTTACCTGTGTTGGCGAAATATGTCAACGATATTACGGTCAGTACAATTTCAAAATGATTAATTTGCGTTGGGTTTAATTGATTTTTTGTTTATTTGACAGTTGGCATAATATTATCTCGTGCGAATGAAATACGTCCTCAAAAACTTGAAACCTTTGTGTAACAGAAGATAGATTTGAAAAAATCGGGCAATTTATATAAGGTTCCCAACGTGGACCCCTTCATTCATCAAAATAAATGGATACTCAAATGGATTAAATATTGATATCGAGTCATTAACAAATGCATTTGGAGACACATCCTATAGAGCCCAAGCGAAGCTCTCTGGCTTGTCTGGCTATCAGGGGTGCCATCAGTACACACCGTCAGCGGCCTTGGAGATCCTTCTAGTTCTACCTCTTCTCCACATTTTTCTGGAGAGAGAGGCTAGATGAACTGCATAAAGACTTGTGCACATTGCCAATTTCACTGTATTTCAAGAGGAAATTTACGCTATTAAATTGTGTGCGGAGAGATTGGATAAATCCAACCTTACTCACAGGTCAATAAAAATATTCTCGGACAGTCAAGCGTCGTTGAAAGCTCTTGGCTCCTACCGAGCAACGTCTTAATTGGTAGCAAACTGCCAAAAACGACTCTCCTCGATAGGAAGACTTAACAGATTGTCTCTGGTCTGAATTTCTGGCAATACTGGCCTGGAAGGCAATGAAACTGCTGACGCTTTTGCAAAGGAAGGCTTCATCGGACCAGAACCTGTCATTGGCATAGCTTTGGGCTTTGCCAAACAAACACTTAATACCTGGATAGCAAGAAGATTTATGGACTTCTGGCAGAATCTTCCAGGATTGGCTCACTCCAAGGCATTCATTCACCCTTCGAAGCTTGATACCAGACAGTTGTTGGAATACGGTAAGGATGAACTACGATGTCTAACAGGCCTTCTCACAATTCACACTGTCATTCGAGTCATCATATGCAGAGACTTGAACTATCGAAACACAGTGTGTGTCGCCTCTGTCAAGAAAATAATTGAACAGCAGAGTATATACTTCGTGCCTGCCCCGCTGGGGACCGAATCAGGTTGTTAGAATTCGGCAGATCCGTACTCTCACCATCTGACCTGAAAGACCACTCATCATACAAATTATTTGGTTTAGTCAAGAAGCTGGATTTATATGGCCAAGTGTGAATAGGTGTGAGCCACAATAAACCCTTGTGGGTTGCGATGGAGAGTTGAAGAGAACCACTCACTTTAAACCTACCTACCAACCTATCCTTTAGACTCTAAAGTTTAGAGGCAGTTGAAACCTCTAACAGTCTAGCACCACTGATGAGACTTATGGAGGGTGAAACGGTGCTTGATGAGGTTATATAACGAGTGCTCTGGTTTCAACATAGCAAATAACAAAGATGTGTATAGAACTGTATTTATCAAACTGACAGAAATAATAGCTTGAGGAATATAATGGTTATAAAGCACCGGCTTAGTATCATTTGGGGTGCCAGAATGAAATTGTTTTTTTTGTAAAAAAAAAATTTTTTTTCTGTATTTTTGTTTAATAATCAAATTGGAATTCTTCTCGTTTTTCAAATTAGATGCAGTTTCTTCGAACTTTCTTGTTTAACCAATCATTATGGAAAAAGGAAAACTGTCAGTCTAACGTCTCGAAAGTAACACGACAATGTATTATTCTCAGGGACATTTTTCAACCATTCTGATTTTTTTTTCAGTTGATAGAATACTACAAAATATTATTATTTCATCAAGATCACTTTGATTTTTCAATAATAAAATGAAACTGAAACTGCTTGTTATGAAATGTGAATTTAATGAGTTGGCTCTCAAAGGAATGTTTTTCAGTAATATATTCAGATGTTATTAAAATACACAACACAACAAAAAAATATTTTTCGAATGTTTCCTACACTAAATTACACTAAATTAGTGAATTTCTACTAATTTTGAGGTGATAAAAACGAAAATAACAATGAGAAATTTTTATTAGCTCTGGTTTTTGAGATACACAGTACTTAATCTTAAAGAGTAGTTATACGTGAAAAGTGAAAGTACATAAAACAATATTGTTATGTTTCTTTTAGAATATTTTAAGTACAAAATTAATAAAAAAAAACATTATTCTTAGTG
>WOGN01009011.1:0-11008 GCA_015342105.1 Leptinotarsa texana
GAAACGTGCAGACGGATGTTGTTATGAAGCAGGATCAGACCTCTTCTGTTGACCAGTGCAGTATTTCTCCAACCCCTTTCCTGTTGAATCCGTTCAACTGGCGCCCCAGGGCTTACTTTTTTATTCCATCTATTTCGACTATAAAAAAACTACTTATTTTCCTTACCCACGACCAGCCTCGACAATAATCGACTAGCCTGTGCCGAACTACTTTTTGGTAATTATATAAATACCAAGGTAGGTTATATGCGCAAAAGCAAAAAAGAACAGACCTTGAAACGTGATTTTTTTTTCGATCGATAATATCTTTGAGCACCCACATTTCGAGCTTTTTGACTTTTCCAATACGTTCTAAACCATCAAAAACTGCATCTGATCTGACGTCCAGTTCTACCACCATCCCACACACCATGTATGATAGGTCAATCCCACAATGGGACCTCAAATTTCAGTCTTGCATTATTGTAGGTCGACCACTTCGGGAATCATCTTCGAGGCTAATATCTCCAGAACGAAATTTCGCAAACTAACATCGAATGGTCCTTTCATGGCAATGATAGTGTTCATTGCCAAATGCCTAATTAATTTTTCGGGCTGTTTCGGCGGAGTTTTGATTCAATTTGAATTCGCTCAACGATATAATATACTAATGAGCTGAAAAAGGAATATAATTAAAGTTTGAAAAAATGAACAGCATCATTGTACAGAGTACAAAATTCTCTATCAATCAGCATATACCATGACACAGTGGATAAATATTCTTTGCGATATATAGCTACAAAAACATATGACGTTAAAACGGCCAAAACTTTTGACACAACCTGATATCTTCACCTAATTGGATTTATTCAGATACGAACACTCAAATGACGTCAATTATTGTATTTTTGAAAGAGACATTTTCAAAAATTGTTAGTAGATTTCGTGAATTTCAAACGGGAAGTGAAATCAAATGGCTCAACAAAAAGTTTCAGTCCTCTGTCCGATATGATATATGACTGAAATATTGCGTAATGAAATATAACTGTGAAAAACGTTGCTCTGGAAATTTTGTTCACTTTGAATAATCAATACGCCCCAAATGCAATATGTTTTTAGTGATCTTTTTTAATTTCATATGGCTGAAACATCAAACATTGTCTTGATTATCAACCACTATCTGTAACATTGGAATATTCGTTGACGTAATTTCTGTTATAGTTGTTATAAATTGAATGAATCGAATATACATAAATTTCTTTTCATTGGGGGATTTCGAAATGTCTCCCATTCGAGTTTAATTCCCAGTCAAAGAACAGTCATTAAAACAATTCAAACACTTAAAACGCGGTTGGATCATTTAGTAATAAAACATCGTATTTGCTTCTCCAGCAGATAATTTCTTCCCTTTATTATATCCAATTAGTGTAATAAGATGAATTCCTTAGAATACTGGATGACTTAACATGAGAATCGTTAACAGGATGTGAACGACTCTGTTCAGACTGCATTATGTAATCGGACGTAATGAAGGTGTTTGATCTTTAATTGGAATGATAAACGAGATATTCATAGATGGAACTGGTGTGACTTGAGATATTTTACAGCTACACTCTAACTCGCTTTCCTGCTTCTTGGGCTTCATTGTTGCAATTAAGTAGTGAAATGCTGAAAGATAAAAAAGGAAATAAAGTTAACGAAGTCTTGTTTATTCCTGTCAGAGACATGCCCTTGAATTTTTCAAAATGATTTCGCTTTTAACCATATTTATGTGCAAGATAGTGAAAAAAGCGCAGCATCAGAAAAGTAGATCAAGTTTGAAATGAATAAGCCAAAAAGTTTTGAAGAAATCTGAATGGTCAGAAAATATTTTGAACTTATACTGCAAGGAAACGCTGTTGAATAATAAAAAAGCAGACATTAGTTTGAGTGAACGTTCGTTTCAGGTGGAGGTGCTGAATAAACGAGTATGAAAGTCCACTGTTTCTCCTACAATGTTCATGTATACCAATCTTTCTCTGAGTATGCAGCCTGCCTTTCTGCAGCTAGTGTTAACGCAAGTTGTTTTTAGTGGAAGGTCTTTGTCCACACTCTTGTGGATGGAACCTTGTAATGGACGAGTTACTATGTCTTTTGGACCATAATGAAGACAAAGTAGCGAGCTGTGCAGACGACTCCGTCATCGGGGTCTATATATTGAAAGGACGCATACAGCAGACCCTGAATATAATAACAAAATGGACCGATGAAGAGGAGCTGAGAGTAATACTCAATCCCTGGTTCACCTGAAACCAACGTTTCTGAAGAGTTGAAAGAAAGACGAAGGTAGCTTTGAGGCTAACACGACCCATGATAACATGCGTCTGTAATAACTGCCATTGTGATAGTTAACGAAAAATATCATTTTATTCATAAAGATCGGGGTCGGTCACCCGGTTTTTTCGATATCAATATTTGTCCAACAGAGTAAGCGTTGAATTTGATTCATGGTTGGTGATCTTTGACGGCATCACGAAGATCATGTTTCCTCCGAACTAGACATAACAAACGTATCCGGTTGGTAAGTAATAATAATGGGAACGTGAAAAATACAAACTATGAGTTTGCATTTCAGGTTCGTGGACAGAAAGTTCGGCCATATCTGAATAGGTGGGTCCGAAAATTTATTTTATTTAAAATAAAAACTGACCAATGACAAGAAGATTTAGCTCTTGAGTAGGAAGTGTTATGGAAAAATTCGGGAATATTAAACAAAGATCAGACCAATCCGGGGACGGTAAAAAGGAGGAGTATTAGGGACAATTTTTCGGATTTGGGAATACTAAGGCGTCGGTTAATTGGAACAGGGGCGATCGGACCGTTGAAGAAGTCGGTTAATTGGGACGTGGGCGATAGGACCACTGAATAAGTAGGTTAAAAAGGAATTTGCGATAGAGCAGTGGCGAAAAGATTATTTTGCGATCGAGAGTCAATTTGGGAAAGTCGGGAAAGGGGGTTGCGAAAAAAGGACTTTCCAAAAAAGGATTTTGCGATAGTAGAATTCCGGTAAATTGCGGGTAGTGAGTTAATTGTTGTATTGCGTTTGGTGGCACAACGGATGTATATTTCACACGGATACCAGACCAGAAAGGGAGAAGAGAACCCAGTATAGTATCGTGAGTCAGTTTGGATTTTTTCACTAACCCCCATATCGGTATAGAGAGCGAGAGGATGTCATTTCAATTTTGTAATAATCTGTTCAAAATCTGTTTAAAATCTGTTTTTCCGTTAATCAGCTGCCGCCCCCATACAAACGACAACTCTCAGAAGTTGAGAAACTTGTGCGACCTAAGGACTAACGAGGTCTTACCATATAACGTGTGATTCTTAACATTCCTTATTGTTGTTGCGTCTTGGGGATGATATAAGAAGGGCAATAAATTACACTACACCCCTTTCATATGTGTGAATATCTGCAAATAGGGTTTGAAGCCAGGCAATTCCAAATGATCATTTCAGAATTTCCGCAAAACTTGAATAGAGTAATCAAGGTTTAAGGTAATTGGAATTCTATCTTATGAGAGAATATATAACATTTCACAAGTCGATAAAAAATTATTTTTGTTTGACAATCAGCTATTTGAGACGTAGTTTCTTGTAAAATTTCGATAGTTCTTTTCGAACATTTTTTTCTTATTGTTTTGTTGGACTTTCATGTTATATTTTTACACCTTTATTTCTTTTGTAATATAAGCCTAATCTGAAGCTTCTTGTTGTTTTCAATGGCTCACTACTTGAGTAAGTCCCGCACCATTTCAGGATAGTTGAATAGCCCTTAGCCTTAATTATTAGTCTCCTGCCTCGTTCTGGAGTGGAACTTAGAAGGAACACCTTCTCAAAAAGGTACACGATATATTTAGGTTTCCAAAATACCGCTCCTTATGGGTTCGGCACGAACCCTACAGCTTTTTTTTCGGACCGTCCTTAATATTCAAAATTTGATTCGGAGAAATCTGCATCTAGTGACAGTCACTACCAAAATTCATTTCAGAAAATGAATGAATCAGAAATGAGCATTTATTACATTGAAAACGGTCGGTGGTATATTCAATAATAATAGATAGAACCATATATGAATAGAATACACATATATGGTCGGGTATTACACATCTATGGTCTGGTGGAAACAATCGACCGCTATAAACAAACCAAGCGGCGTGCAAAAACATAAATGCTGTTCAATAACGGTAGCAATGGAAACTGTTCTGTTCTGGAAACTACACCAATAGCTGTATTGGAAACACTTTCGAATCTCTTATGATGAGGGTTGATGAAAACAAGGAAGGTTTAGTTCAGAATGTTCCCTTCAAATGTGAATGAAAAAGCACCATAGTCTCGGGCGACATTCCACCAAAATAGATGATTGATACTCAATCAGTCACGCTACACTTGAGGTACTCATGAACCCCAGAGTAACATCAAAACTAGTCTGGGATAGGAATATGTTGACTTTTCACTTGTATAATCACTACATTCAAAGAGTATGTATGATACGGATCATCACCTCTATATAAAGGCCCCGAGCCAATTGTAAGGGTCCAAAAATCTCCGGGATGGAATTAGATTGAGAGGTGTGTCTGTAACAAATTTATAACGGAATTACCTGGGAAAAGAATTTCAACAGAGGAAAGATTAGTTAATAATTACAAGGCATACACGGGAATATCTCCATGAATGAATATAGTGTAAATCACATACTTTTACTTCAGAAAATGGAACGATATGGCCTGAGGGGACCCGCATTGAAATTTTTGAAGTCTTCTTTACATGGCAGGACCCAACAAGTAGTGATTCGAAAAATTGTTCGCCAGTCAGCAACCATTGAACAGGGTGTTCCAAAAGGCTCAATTCTTGGCTCCTTACTGTTTGTGATATATGCAAATGACTTGTTGCAATTTATAAATAGTCACACGGAAATACATGTGGTTGCTTATGCAGATGACACCAACTTCCTCATCAAGGAGAGCAATGCAATAGCACTTGCATAGGAAACCGAGAATGTCTATGAGTAGTTAGAAACGTGGGCAAAAAAAAACTATCACTGAACATCTCAAAAACATCATTAATGAAATTCTCGCTAAATTCTGCTCATGATAATTTTAGCATTTATGAGAACGAGAAGTTGCATGTTGAATCTTGCTCAACAACAAAAATGCTTGGACTCACACTTGACTACAAGGTCACCTGGATCCCTCACATTAAAACTCTTTGCGACAAACTCCGCAGAACTTGCTATGCGCTAAAATTTATGTCAAACCATTGAAAGTAAACAAGTTTTTTTGAATATGTATACACTGTCATATACAAAATGGAATAATAAACTGGGGCAACGGATCGTCTGCAATGATGGTTTTATACTACAGAAATATGCCATCAGAACTATTGCTAGTATAGGATGGAGGCAATCGTGTAGAAACATTTTCGAAGAACTCAAAATACTCACTGTTGCGGGTATTTATATTTATGAATTTTATACATGTACAAGAATGGTCATTATTTTATATCTAATCAGCATAAATACCCGAGCCGCTCTAAGAACTTATTGATACCTTATATGCATCGAACCACCATATACCAAAAAAGGCACATTTTTCTTGGACCAAAATTTTACAATAACTTTGATGATTCGGTGAAGAATGCGCCAAATGTCAATATTTTCTAATCAAGACTGAAAGCTGCTCTCATAGACAAATGTTGCTACACCCTTGAGGAATTTTAGGTTAGGTGTTTTTTTTATCTTCTTTAACGTTATTGTCACCATTCGACATTACCATCATTTTAAACTCTTTAATTATAACCATGACCCTCAATTTCACTGTTGTAGTATTTCCCTACTTTTATATGTCTACATATATTTTTCATCTTTTTATCTCAATTCTTTTAAAATATTCAGATAAATACCTGTGTGTGAATATGTGTATATTAAAATCACATAATCTTAATAAGTTTTCATTGTTATTGTATTGATAGAATAACCTCTGTTATGTACTTTTTACCAAACGAAATAAATGAATTATTATTATTATTATTATTATTATTATTATTATCCGAAAAGAGAACTTGGGATATTTCCAACGAAGCAGGGATCAGTTAACAATTACAGGGTTACACAGTGGAAAGTAATACAGGTGCTGAAAAGTCTTATTACAATTCTGTTTAAAATCTGTTTTTTCGATAACCAGCTATCGCCCCCATACGAACGATAACTCTCAGAAGTTGAGAACCTTGTGCGAGCTAAGAACTAACGAGGTCTTACCTGTTAACGTGTGATTCCCAACACGGAATCAGCTAGTACTTACCTTCAAAAAAGCTGTTGAAATTTCATGATATTCTACTCATAAGTTCGAGAGTTATTATGCGAAGAATGACACTACTTTTGTTATTTTCAAAGCAATGAATCAAAAATAATTACGTGTTATGTTTTCACACTACTTCTTGATGCGAAAGTAAAGCTTACCATGCCTCCATCCATGGATGTCCATAGATGGAGGCAGTCACACCAGATAACATTAAAAAAGGTCCACAAAATCGATTTGAATGATAGGAAAGTGAAGTTTCCAGAGTCTTGATGATTCTGAGCAGTGTTTGGCCATGTTTAAACATAAAAAATCGGAATTTTTGCGTCGACATGTAACAATGGATGAAACATGGATTCATCACCACACTTTTGGATCAAAACGATCGTCATCCTAGTGGGGAGCAACTGATGAATCTCGTCCAAAGAGCAAGAACGCACAAAAATCGGCTGGAAAAGATATGGCCTTGGCATTTTAGGATATGCGTTATGTAATATTCATCGATTATTTTGGAAAGGAAAATATCATCAGGAGTGAATATTATATAGCTTTATTTATTATATAGCGTTCAAAGGACGAACTTGCGGAAAGACTATTCCATTAAAAAAATGCTGCACAGTGTTACAAATCAATGATGGAAACGACGGCAAAGTTGCGTGAAATGAGCTTCGAATTACATCCGCATATAACATATTTGACAGATTTGGATCCCGGAGACTACTGGCTATTTGCAGACCTCAAAAAAAATACTCAACGGTAAGAAATTCCGTTCGAATGAAGAAGTCATTGCTGAAACTGAGGGCTATTTTGAGGCGTTTTCTTTCTTATGCCGGGATTCTTCACTCCATATGTTATATATTGAAAGAACATCTGAACGGTATAGGTTGTTACCACTGACACCTCAGTTGGAGATAATGCAACAAATGGACAGAGATACCATGAGAATATGAGGCACTGACTTACAGGAAATGAACAATTTATAGAAAACCCCAAAATATGTTCATCAGAATATGAGAAAATTTCAGTGAGTGATCTGTACAAACTAGTACAGGAAATAATGGACAAGTTGGACATCTCCCAAAGACGAAACATTATATTATGATAGGCTTTTACACGAAATGATATGTGGAAAAATATTGCAATAATTATGTATGGATACATTTTTGACAAATTTATTTGTAGTAAGTTTGTCCCGTGGTTTGGGCTACCTATCGGACGCGTCCACAGGTGGTGGGTAGGGGAACGGTCAGGGGACTGGGAGCCAATGTGGCCGGACTCTTGGTCAGTGGCAGAAATAAGTAGGGTGAGGGGAACCAAAACTCCCCAAAAGTCTTTGCGAAAAATGCCACCGTGGACCAGCCTACCCAAGCTAAAGTGTAAAGAATCGTGCCGACAGCTGAATGGCTGCAGGGTGATATGCAGTTACGAATCCCCCGGGGAACCGGGTGAAACCTCATTGTAATCTGGTAATGCGAGGCTCTGCCACAGTGACCAACTCTTCCCCTGCTACTTATGGGAACACACATGAATGAAACAAATACTAAAACGGACACAGAAAAAACAAAAACCAATCTCGATGCTCGACAGAAATGCTCACCCCAATTTATGGCGATGCCTGGGAATGAACAGCAATGTCCACCCCTTATTTGCCGCTCGGAATGAGGCTGGACATGGCAGATCACCTCATGAAATAATACAAAGACCAAGGCGCATTTGTGGCCGAAGCCAAAAGGAGAAGTGGCAGCAACCTATAAGTGCACCCTCCTCCCCCCCCCCATTCCAACTCCAACAGCAAAGGCACTACCTGCAACGGGTGTCAATAATTCCGCCTTGAATATAGGCAAGGAACTGGCTGTCCCTGCAGGAAAGTGCCCTTACTTGCAACCTCCACGGAGAGAATTCCAACTAGGTTGAAGAAGCCGCGCAACGACAGTAATGTCGCTGTAGCTTCCAAAACTTTCACGAAGGCCGCCGTGAGACACCTCAAGTTTGCCAAAGAGAGTGTGTGTTCGGTTAGTCTTGGCCTTCACCTGCCGATATAAAGGGGATGTCTCCTTGTGATCTGACCACCTTCCTGGAAGGACAGAATGGACGATGACCTAGGAGGACAACTCCTCGGGAGGATGTACAATGAGTCACATGTGGCCTAAGTGCTGTTGTTCGACACTCACCCTCCCTTCTCTACAGATACAATTACACCACTTTGTGTGAATTCTAATTGTGACTATCAAATTTAGAAATACTTTACCTTTAAACATATATTTGATGAATAAGCCTTTATAGCATTGAATGAGTTATGTCTTAAATGACCAGATTGAATACTGTCCACAATTATGTAACTGGTTTCATTTCCATGTACCTTGATCTTGTTTTGTCCTTCCTCAAATGTTTTCGAATAGATCGACATTGGATATTTTTTCTCAAATAATAATTGTCTAAATACGAGCAAGCATTAGATTGAGCAACTCAATTGAAATTTAGCATGGTTAGGATGAAAATAGGCTCAATTTATTTTTCCTGAATGAGAAATGAAGCTTCAACAACTTTCAATGACTCCTGACTAAATATTTTTAAAATGTCCTGTGTTTTTTATTCTGTCATTTCTCTGTGAAGACATGGGTCAAGGTTTTTGCCTTGCCGTTTCTGGCAGACAAGAAAGAATGAAGTTGTGAACTGGCAGAAAGTTTGAAAGTGGTAATGAAAGTAATCCTATTAAGGAATTCAATGTTTAAAGAATGAGCTAGCCAAAGAACTTTCCAACTCAATTTATAGCAAAGTCAATATCGAGAAAAAGCTAGTAATCCCAAGACACTAAAATAAATTTGAAGTGGTAATTTCAGTTGGAAGGAATCTTAAAGTTACACAATCTGGTGGGAATAGTCCAAACTGATTTTAGAAGAAGAAACATGTGATGATGTATAAAATAACATAAAATAGCATGATCTGGCCCTATAATATAATACAAGATATTGGGAGGAATGATATTGACATAATCAAAAGTTTTCAAAAGATTGATGAAGAGATTATTTGATAATGGAAAATGATCATGATTGAAATAGTAATTTTCATAGGGAGTTGAAATATATTGTTAGACTTCAAAAGTGTTGTCGTTTTCAGTAGTCCCAGTTTGATAAGTGGCGACGATATTTAAGAATTGCTTGTGAAGTAAAAGATGAGGAGGATAAAAATCAGTTAGACGATCATCTATCTCCTAGGTTTCTATAGACTGTGTTTTTTTTTCAACATTTTCGAACTACTTTCCCACGAGAACACGTAGCAGATATTGGACAATGAGAAAAATATCTCTTGTAACATAATTTCAATTTTTCAAATCATGTCTAATATCTATGAAGCGAGTTACTTTAACACATTGGGAATTATTGATTGGTTTTTAGAATATGTACTCAACCAAGAAAGGCTATTTGTAAGTACATGAAACACATAACATCACCAATTTTATCTTAATTTTGAACAGGTTGAAGCTCGGCTCCCTTACCCTTACGACTGGCGTTTGTCCGAAGGACAAATGGGTCATAACTGATCATGTTATGGCAGCATGAATGTCCTCAGACATCAGTACCGCCCGTCACAGTGAACCCCTGCCTGGCTGAGGTGTTTTGGATTGAAATATTGTTCATCTGTTAATGGGGGACATGAGGGCTTCATGCACCCCCATGCTTACAAGCAGCGACAGTATATTTCCCATCAGCAAGTCTTGCTGATGTCTTAGAAAAATTCAGCTGTCTATCAATTTCCCTGAAGCTGATGTTTTACGATGTTTCCCTCTGCTTTTCCAAGCATGTATCTCATATTGTGAAGACAGCTTTAGTTGTCTGTGGACAAGCGGCGTATCTTCCGAAAAATTCAGGGCGTTGAAAGTACAGATAGTGTCATCTGTACTCATGCAAAACACTTTTCATTGTCGATCCCGCTTTTTCTATGATTTCGTAAAAATATATAACTGTGATGCTGATGAACTGAAGTAAGTATACATCACTTTTATACTCAAAATAATGTCAAAGACCAATGGTTCTGACTACTTCTTTCTACTCATGACTGGTAATTTTTACCACTATAAGTATTGTTCCTGACATCTATCTTGAACGCCGTTGAATTGATCATCAAAGAACACACCATTTCACTTGCCTCACTATGCTTGCCTTACTAGCATTCGACACTTTGGATCCATCCTTACTGGAAAGGGTTGGTTTCAACCATAGAGCGTTATCACTGATGGAAAGCTATTTCACCGAAAGGACTCAAACTAATGGTAACCTCTCAACTTCAATTTCTAAAAAATTCATTGTACCGCAAGGTTCTGTTCTCAGACCCCTCTTTTTACAGTGTGTATCAGTGACTTTCATAATTTATCTATCGCAGTGAAATACTTCATTACGCCTATGATACACAACTTTATTGTTCATTCAATTTCACAGACCTCATAGAAGTTAATGATGATATTGATGGAAGTATTCATTTACTGTATGACGTATCTTACACACACAACCCAACCATCGATCCAAAAAACTTTCAGGTTTTGCTATTTGGTTGCGAAAGTAAAAGAAATGAGGTGTGTGAGTCCTTAGCAATCCATATCAATGACAATATAATTCCTTTGACAAATGAACTTTTTTTCCTAAAATCCTTCGTTACCAAGTAACGGGCCCTCGAAGTTACAAAATGAAAAATGTTTT
>WOGN01009012.1:0-11007 GCA_015342105.1 Leptinotarsa texana
TCGAAAATTGCGGAAGTAGTCAAATGTTACACTCATGCTCAATCCTTAAAGAGATGGAATGAAATCAAAGGATGTAATTTTGCCAGGATCACCTTGGGCGATCCTGCGAAGCTGGCGCCGAAGAAATATCTGGCGATGACCAGGAAATATCTACACCTTAGAGTAGGATTTCTGACTGGTCACTGTCAACTAAGAAAACACCTCCATAATATGAGGCTAGTGGACACACCTCTTTGCAGGATGTGTGAACAGCAACATGAGACTGTCAGGCATGACCTATGCGAGTGTCCGGAGTAATCGTCAATAAGAGAGTGTGTTCGGTGAGTCTGGGCCTACACCAGCCGATATAAAGGAGATGTCTCCCAGCGACCTGTCCACCTTCCTGGAAAGGACAGGATGGGCGATGACCTAGGAGGACAAATCCTAGGGAGGATGTACAATGGGTCACATGTGGCCTAAGGGCGTGGACTTACACTCACCCTCCCTACTCTACAGATACAGAACTTTCTGTCGTGCCAAACAATCACAGCAGAGTCATATTGTGAGAAAATCGACGAAATGTACCAGAAATTGCGTCAGCAGCAGCTGGCACTAATCGTCTTCACGTTTCACAAATCACCACACGAAAATTGAACGAGTTGAGCGACGAAGTTTTGCCTCACCTATCATACTTCACAAACCTCTCGACAACCGACTACCATCTCTTCAAGCACTTCAATAACTTCCTCACTGGTAGAACCTTCGTCGATCAGGATCAGGTAAAAACCGGGTTCGTCGCCTTCTTTGAATCCCGAGCACACAATTTTTTTTCGACCAAAAATAATCGATTTATAACACGTTGGCGAGAGTGCTTTGAAAGAAATGGCGCTTATTTCGAATAAATCGAATGAGTATGCAATAAAATATTACAATTCAAAATAGACTCATAGAAATGGACAGAACTTTCCAAACAACCAAAACTTATACCAACTGCAACTTTACTAGTAGGTACAAGAAAAATATTTGAAACAACGAAGATCCGTGAAAATTGTTTCATATACTACTCTTATTGTTGGGTATTAGTATATCATTATTTATTATCTCCTTTCATTTATATTTTTATACACACTGTATGATATCGTATGATGTTTGTTTGAAGGTGGTTGACAATGTTTCGTGGTGTATTTCATCAGTTAGGACTTCCATTGTCTAATATAATATAAGTTGATTTGAAAACTCTGAAAAAACAACAATTAAAAAATTAATAACATCAACCGAAAATAACAATTTTATTAAACAAAAAATTGAAATTACAAAGAAATAACATACAAGCAACATCCAAAAAAATTAAAAACTCAAATATTAATGAAAGCTGAAAATTGAAATTGAAAAATATCATTAACAAAAAATGAAAAATGAAAATTAAAAGATTTCAAACCAAGTTATGTCACGACGTTTCGATTGTTAGTATCCACAATGGTCTTCGGGTGATAACTAATATATCCGAACTGATGAAATACAACATCGTATGATGTTTATTGTCATATTCGTTGTATTGCATTATGGTATTGTTCATCATATTATTATTATTATTATCTACTGATTTCAATAAATTCTTCTCCAGGGCTCGAACAGTAGTTTCTTTTTGTTGATAATATAACTATTTCAAAAACCGTCAGACATATTAGATACATATTTAAAAAAAAATAAAAAAACATTGCAACAGACCAACTTCCGAGACAACATCAATACCACGTTTTGTTTTGGTGGCTTCAATGCCCTGGGTGCAAATACTGTATTTCATCACGCAATATCTGACCTCACTAAGAGAATGAAACATTTCACAACATTTTTATTTGTGATCCAATTATCCTGATATTTCATGTATTTGTTTTGATTAACATCCTCTTCAGCTTGATACATGATTTTTGGCCAGCACCCTGTATAAGACCACTCTCTTTTCGTAACATTGTATAACACATTAAAGTTTTTATTTCATACACTTTATAGGACGATACTGACAGGTCAACGATGCTGTGGCCGAAATTGGCATTCCGAACAAAAGTATCGCTTTACACTGATCAAATTTGGCCATGGAAAGAGCAGGTGTGAAAAATCAATAAAGCTGGGTTAGGTCAGGAATGTTACTCTTGCCAGTTTCGCTCGCCCTTTTTGCTCTTTAGGAGCTATCAGCCCTTTGTCCCCAGCTTCATTGTGGATGGAATTTGATATAACCTAGCCATCAGGAGTGACACTTTGCTTTCAGTATCAAGAGAAGGGGAGATAAATGACACATTCAGGTGGAAAAATAGTAAACCGATTCAAATTCATGAATACACTTCAAATATAAACTGTTCAAATCGATACAGTTGGTGAGTTCATCTCGGTTCATTGATAATATTGACATAAATAAAGAAGAATGAATAAAAACAATTATAATTATAAAACCGCCACTCAGAAGAGTCAACAGCAGTGTGGAACAACGCGGCTTACAAAAGGTAATGTCAAACGTAGAAAATAATCATGAAATAATTAAAATTCATATAAGTAAATACATGAATGGAAAGATGTTCCAACCTCATCTTCAATATTTTAACACAAAAACACTCAGTATTCAGAATTCCATCTTTTAGTATTCCAAGTTCATAGACATCAACATTGATCCGATCACAGGATATAGAATATAAAACAATCTCCAAACACGCAAACCTTACACAGATTGCTTGCTGAGCATTTTACAGTGACCGGATCACAGTTGCAATGCCAGCTTATAAATCTTCCAATAAATTGATCGATGTAGCCGTTACTACGTGGTAGATCATGATGAAAAGAAAAATGAAAATTTCTATGTTTTTTACCAGTTTTATTTGTAACTAACATTACTGGACGAAACTGCAGTAACGTTAATTACAAATAAAAGTGGTAAAAAAACATATAAATTTTCATTTCTATTTTCATTAAAAATCTTCATAAATATTGAGGGAGGTGAAGATCATCAACAAACAGTATTCAAATTTTCATTTGAGTATCTATTGATTATCAGAAATGCAGCATATCTCCTTCTCTTCGAATCTGCTGGGTGGCAGTATAATGTAAGTTTTTGGTGTGAGTGTGAGTTTATTTTTTCCGTTTCTTTACAATAAATATTTAATTAAGTTATAAATTAGTTCTTTCATTATTTGGATGAATTAATGCATGGGTGAAACAGCGAATAAAGTCCTCTCGTTAATAGCCAAGCGACTGCTGAGTTGCGACAGTAACAGCAGTGAAGAAATGTGATCGCGGCAAATATCACCACAAACTTCGACAGATCTGGTCATCGAAACTGTCGGGGAAGAACAAAGTTGCTGAAACATATATGCTTGCCGTTCCAGTCTTACTCTACTCGTTTGGAGTAGTAAAGTGGACTCGGAAGGAGCTGTATCAACTCGACGCAAAGACCCGAAAAATGATGCATCACTATAGGAGTTTGCATTCCAAATCGTCCGTTCCACGGTTGTACTTCCCCTGACAGCAGGGTGGCCGTGGACTTTTGAGTTTGGAGTATCTACATGACAGAATGGTACTAGATATAGACTGTAAAGTCGTCAGGATTTCGAATCTCCTTCTTTGCATGGGCCGTGACCATGAGAGAGCAGGAATTGGATCATTTCTCTTTAGGGCAGCTGCCCGAGTAGCTGATAAACTCGGTTTAGTTTTCAACACTGAACCAGAGGACAATAACTCTGTCACTGAGTTGGAACCCGTTCAGCAAAAAGCTCAAATAAAAGCCGCAGAGATCACCTTTTTTCTGCGGAAACACAAGGATAAGCCAATGCATGGGGTTTACTTCAGTAACATTGGAGACCTTGGCTTATCAAAGCACCTGACTTTCGCTTTCCTCAGATCGAGTGGGCTAAAGTCAGAAACTGAGGGGTACATCATGGCTTGCCATAATGGTGTTTTCAATATCTTAGTCTACCGCAGTCGCGTGATGGGAATAGAGGTTAATGACAAGGTGCAGGGCCTGCCGTGAGACTCTAATGTACTTGCTATCAGCATGTCCAGCATATGCGGTCTCGGAATATATCCATGGACATAATGCGGCCCTAAGAGTGCTATTTTACCATCTACGGCACTCTTTCGGTATTGACGAGACACCGGTGTTACCCTATGCTCCTGGGGATATTGAATCCTTTGTGGATAACAAGAAGTGCTGAATTTATTGAAATTATTCGATTCCCACCTTCAGCTAATAGTACAACCTAATAAGCCTGATGTAGTCCTTCTCGACCACCAGAGCAAGACGATATTTGTCCTGGAGTTTTCAGTTTTTGGCGACACCAACTGAGAGTAACGCATATCGTACTTTGGAGTACACGCTCTCCTTCCCGACGTGAACCTTGCCAAGATGACAAGGTCATCTGCACAAGCTTGCAGATCTACTCTTCTTCTGGGGGTCTTTCCGACCCACTTCAGGTATATATAACTATAGATCCTATAGATGGCGTTTTCGTGAGGAAAGATATGGTTAAGTTTTCTTGAAATGAATCTCAAAACCTAACGTAACCTAAGCTAACCCTTTTCCCACACTAGAATGAGTAGATACCTATTCCAGCACCTATTTATTATCATATTATTATCATATCACCTATTATATTTCTTCCACATGTATACTTCATGTTGTTCATTTCAGTTTTGATAGTAAAAATAACGAAGGAATATTCAGCACCCTCTGTTGATGATACATTTTACTATGTTTCTGAGATATTAGACAGACAATGTACGTGTATGAAAAACTTCATCTATGAAGATTTGCAATAATTTTGAGAAAACCAATTCAAAATGTTTTTATGTCAATGATGGGAAAATGTTTAAATATCTTTCTTGAGTGCCATTAGAAGATGACTCGTATGACAGACGTAAAAACTTTCGTAATAAATTCAAATAAAAATCTCCATTTAAGTCTTTGAAATTTTTTTCAATACACTGCAATTTTTATTTTCCATATCATAGGAACGTACAAAATACAAAATTTATTGAACAGTTGTATTTTCATTCTGTACTGAATCAGTAGAACACTTTCTGTGATGTCCCTATATTCCATCCATGTGCCCAACTATCAAGCTGATTGTGATTGAATTTCCAATTAAGCAGAAAGCTTTTCCAGATAAAATCTTGTAGCCTTCAAGACTGAAGCTTCGTATATGTGAGCAATATTCCAAGTATAGTCTGATTTGAGCTATTCGGAGCGTTGTGGTTTATTGAGGAATTCTTGAAACCCCCAACAAATCAATCGATACAATAATGCCTACTGAGGTATATGTTCTAACCTCATTTCCCGACGTTGAATTTAACTGATTCGGTGTCTGCTCCAGATCTTCATTCAGATAAAAATCTTCTTGTTGTCGCCAACTTAACCTAACCTAACAGAATCTAACCTAAAGGTAGCTAATGTTGAGGCACCTGAATGAAAGAAAAGGACTAGTGTGCTCTTTTTAGCAAAGCAAAATTAACCAAATATTCTTCATTGGTAGGCATTAATAGCTAATAATGAATAACAATCGTTACCAATTCTGGAAAATGAATACAATAGAAGTTTATTTAGTGAACCTTCATACTGACATGGTCAGAAGATAAGTGCAACAGCTATTCCAGATCTTCATTCAAATATAAATCTTCTTGTCCTATAAGATATGCATTGGCAGCTGATGTCGGGGTATCAGCAAAGCCAATTATTACATTATGTTTCAACAGACTGATGATGTTCTGATTTGGTCATTGTGAAGGTATCCTGGAGAGAAACATCAATGGCTACTAATGAAGACCAGTCAAATAAAATCTGCAAAAGAAATAACAAGGAAGCTTACTCAATCAATCTTCATGCAGATATTATGGTCGCAAGATGCAAGATACCAATTGAAATAGCTGCTCCAGATTTTCATTCAGATATAAATCTTTTTTTTGTCGCCCAAGATATGCATTGGCAGCTGATCTCAAGACAACTGAATTTAAAGAAGAGACAACACGTGCTTTGTAGTCATCATAGCAAAATATTCTATTTTCAGTCTCTTTTAGCAGGTCGATGATACAAGGTTGGTCATTGAGAAGGTATTTTAGAGAGAAGCATCGACTG
The DNA here is from genome assembly GCA_015342105.1 of Leptinotarsa texana. Taxonomy (NCBI): domain Eukaryota; kingdom Metazoa; phylum Arthropoda; class Insecta; order Coleoptera; family Chrysomelidae; genus Leptinotarsa; species Leptinotarsa texana. The sequence goes on from WOGN01009012.1 coordinate 6,095, forward strand.
CTAGTGATGAAGAACAATCGTTGACAAATCTGGAAAATGAATATAATCGGAATTGGTCAATAGATCTCCATGCTAACATGCTCAAAAGATAAGTGTGACAGCTTTCCAAGGTCTCCATTCAGATATCAATCTTTTTGTTGCATAATATATTATGTATTGACAGCTGATGTCAAAGCATCTGAATGAAAAAGTTGCATCAAGTATGCATATTACAACAGACCGATGATAATTAAGTTTGGTCATCGTGAAGGTTTTCTGATGTGAACCATCAATGGCTATTAATGCAGAACAGTCAATGAAAAATCTGCAGGAAAAACACATCGATGACTGATTCGTAAACCTTCATGCAAACATGGTGGAAAGTCTTGAAGATATCAACTGCAATAGCTGTTCGAAATGACATCATCACATCTGAGTCAAAGGAGGAGACGGCAAGTATGCAGCGAAACCGAATATTAGATTTTCAGTCTTTCCCAACAGGTCGATGATGTTGTTCATTGTGAAGGTCTTCTGGAGAGAACCATCAATGCCTGGAGAAAAAATAACAATAAAGTTCCGTCAGAAAATCTCCATGTTGATATAGTCGAAGGTCTCATAGATATCGAGTACAACTGATGCTCCAGATTTTCATTCTGATATCAATCTACTTTTTCCATAAGGTATGCATTGGCAGCTGATGTTGAGACATTTGACTGTTAGGAAGAACAAAATTTTCTGTTTATGCTAATATGGTCAACAGCCTTGGAGAGATCAAGAGTTGCCGCAGCTTCTCTATCAGATATCAATCTCCTGGTTATCGCCCAAGATATACATTGGCGGCTAATGTCGAGTCATCTGAATAAAAGGAAAAGACAGCAAGTATGATGATGTAAGCAAACTGAAGTATTAGATTTTTAGTTTATTTTCAATAGGTTGATGATGTACAAGATTGGTCAGTGCAAAGGTATTCTGATTCGAACCATTGAATGGCTATTCATGGAGAATAATCGTTGACAAATTTGAGAACATCGAAGTTCAGTTCTTCAACCTTGTCAACGGTCCTGATGATTTGTAGTGCAATTGCATCAATCTAATGAAAGCTGATATGTGAATGATATGTGTTTGATTTTTGCTTCCAAAAGCCATATTTATATGTGCCTATGATATTGATGAAATGAATATTTGAGCATTTGTTGATTCACAGCTTTCACCGTCTATCATCTTGGAAAAATATGAGTCTTGAATCAAGGAGTTGAATAAATTAACGGAGGGATGCGAGAGGTTTTGTTATCAAGTTGTTTCTGGTCAATACTGTTCAGAGGTCAGAAAGATGAAGGGACGGTCATAGTGAAAACTCGAACATATTTGAAGGATCGACACGAATAGTTTTATAAATCTCCGTCCCTGTAAACTACAATTTTTGATGAGACATCTCAGAACTGCAGTCAAAAATGCATCATGATTATAGGTAATACGCATATATCTGCGTTTCCTTGAACTTGTGAATGCATTCATTTATATTTAGACATCACGAAATCTAATGAATAAAGTTCTTATTCATTATCGACCAGCCAGGCGCCCCCAAGTTTTGAAAAATGAATGGATATTGGCACCTACCCAAATAAAACGTAACAAGATATAAATGTTGGCTAGAGGTAAATATTGAATCGCCGATGTTATGGAACGACAGTCTGTTCGAAAGTGTTATACGAAGTTATCGAAAATGAATTGTATGATTTTTTTCAAAGTGATACCATTGTAAGTTAATAATCATTTATGTTGATTGGTGTTTGAAAATAAGATCATGTAGTGACGCATTTATGAACTATAATAGACAATCGTTGATAATAATCAAATGCATCAAATTGATCGAGAAGTTTCATCAAAGTTTCAGAGACTTAAATATAACAAATACCACTAGAAAATTTGGAACCGTAACTATTGAAATTCAGATAATTGTTTCACATTCTACAAGAGGAAGATCCTGTTCTGTCTCTTCAATTAATGAAACAAGCTTTTTTAAAAATAAATGCCGATATTTGATACTGGTGAGAACGAACCGAACAAAATTTTAATGAATTTTAATGAGTTTTGTATTCAAGTCTATAATTGTAAATTCTTATTGCAAAGCGCTTTTGACATTCATCATCAGTGCTCAACTGGAAGTAAGTAATGTAATTGAGAAAAGGTTTTTTTGTGAAAATTAAATTTTGAAGTTATGAATTTAGAACATTTTTTATTATTACTCACTCGTCAGGCAACAGGAAGTATCAAAAAACGAGAACATAGTACATTTGTAAGATTTGATTTGTGTGATACTAATTAGCCTAATAATTATAGAAATACATATTAGATATTGTGGCGATGTGATATGAATGAAGGACAACTTGCAACAGAATGTGTCGAGTCAAGTTGAAAATAATGGCTCATCGTTTCATCGTTAATGAGGTAGTCAGATAGTCAAGATGCAAGATTCCCACTTTGATACCCGCGACAACCTTCCATATGAGGATTTTTGCACTTCATCTTTAAATAATGATGCCTTAGATTCAACGGTGCAGGGCTCTTTCGACTCTGGTTTCGGTGAATCATCACTTGAGTAAAAATGTTTGCGGATTTGCTCATGGGAGGTTTGTTCCTCCACCTGAGACAGATTCTGCGTACGCCGCTCAAGAATTTGTTGCACGGCGGTTTCATAAGGTACCTCGCTTTTGAGGAGACGACTCAGTCGTTTCCTGGCTGCACCACCGAATATTTTCTTTTTAGGTTCAGTTATTGGATCAGGAGTTGAGTAGCTCTCGCTCCTGAACTAAATTTACAGGAAGGTCAGTTGGAATCGTAAGCTCGACATCCATCTCCACAATCACAACTTTAGCCCTAATAGAAAATCAAAAATTTTACATCGAATTGACAATTGAAATTTTCTCAAACTGGACTCGTTTGAAGAGATGGAGATATCGAAAGAACTTTCTAACAATGATCTCTGCTTGAATACTCAAGGTAAACTTATACAGAGATTTCCTTCCCTTTCATCAAATGATTATGAGTTGTAATTGAATATTGAAATATCTATAATTTTATGTTGGCTTACCCACAACAACAAAAAATTTTAAAATCAATAGTGGATCACTCCTCAAGTAGGTACCATTATTTTCAATATGACACTTGACAAATTTTGTCACAAGTTCTCCTTCATTCATATGACATATTGTACATGTTGGTTATCAGGCTAATGACTTTAATAGAAATCAAATCTTATAGACGTACTCAATTTTCGATACTTCCTATTGTCTGACGAGTAAGTAATCATCAAACATTTTCTGAATCCATAACCTCAAAATCAAAAAAAATCTATTATCACAATTTTTTTTTTCAGTTAGATTATCTACTTACTTCTAGGTGAGCACTGATGATGACGAAAGTCGAAAGCGCTTTGCAATAAGGATTTATAAGTATATACTACAATACATTCATTCATTGTAATAAGTGTACTCAGCTTCCAAAATTTATTCAAAAAAATTGTAAAGCGTTCATTGTTTCTCCTCAAAAAGTAATATGGTATTTTTTTATGTAAGTTTGATCCGAATTCGAAATCTAGTCCCAATAAAATGTAAAAGTTAACTTTTTATGTCCGTATCGTATAATGTTAAATAATAATAATAAATCAACTTGATTCAATTTCAAATTTTTCTGATTTATTCAGTTGACTGTGAAAGTTCGAATCATTGAAAAATTTCTTCGTGTATTTTTCAAACATGTCTCAAACTCTGACAGAAGCTGCAAACTCTTACGAAAATTCAAAATAGATGAACACTTCGATCTAGCAGACCACTATTATAATCTTCATGCAGTCATTGTTAACTGTGGTTCTGGCGTTGAATCTGGTCATTATTGAGCATTGGTCAAATAGTCTAATCAACAAGTTCCAAAACAGGAAAAATAGAGATAAAGGCCCTAAAACTATGAGCGATAGCTCGATTCGGAATCGCTTCTAGAAAAATGAATTTGAAGGATTTTGGTGCAGGTAAAAAATCGCAATTGTTATTAACAAAATAAGATTGAAAAGAATGGTATTTAGTTTTTCGTTAATAACTCAAAAAATATTATTATTTAGGCAATTTTGAAAAAAGCTCTTTAAAGAAAAGGAAATTTTCAGTAAAAAAGTCCCAACTCCTGAAACTCTATCTCCATTATTTATTCTTTCAATTTGACGTTGAAAATTAAGTTTGTTTGTCAAAAAAAATAATTTTTCATAACATAAAATGTCATTTTGAAAATTTGAAAAAATTAAGTATCTTCTTAACACTTGAGTGAATAGTGTCCCGTAGAAATAAAAATTTATCATAATTTTTCAAAAAGTTATTCAATTGTTTACTAACAAATTTTCCCAATCTCTGTTGGCATAAATAATGGGATTAAAGGGTTAAATAATTGGCCTATAAATTTTACACTTTGTGAAGCCCTTTTGATATATATAGGTACTTCATACGATCCCGCGATGAAAGTTCATAAAAATTTATTGATTTGTTAATTATGATTTCTTATAACTATTGCAAAATGGAATATCTGAAAATTGTTGATAACATGTCATAACATGAATTTTTTACGTGATTTATCTATTAAATTGTTTTAAGCAATTAAAGAAATTCAATATTTTCGAAAAATTTGTTTTGCCATTTTGTTGTATAGAGATAATCATGATTTCAAACAATGTTTTCTCATTTTTAATTTTTAATTGTTCGAAATCGATTTTTTATATTTTGACTGTTTAAATATTAAGTTAAGAAATAATTTCGCTTTTAAAAATCATAATTCACACTTTTAAATAGTTTGGCAAAAAACTTCATTTTTTATTCAATTGTTTATCACTTCAACAATTTTTTATCAACAAATATTGACTCACGTTATATTTTTTTTATCAAAAAAATTATAAA
>WOGN01009013.1:0-11007 GCA_015342105.1 Leptinotarsa texana
AAGTATACTGCTGAAGCCCAATACCAATTACATACTGAATGATGCCATTACATCCCACAGCAATTATTATCCTTGTTATTAGAATTTTTATTAATGACAATACTTCTCCCAACCCTGTTGGTCTCATCAAGAGATGCACCATGAAAATGGTTCATCAGAAGTGTTTCAGTTGGGCTTAAAAGTAATTAATGTAATAGTCAATAGCAAATCCTGAAAAGAAGGGTCGATTGTTATGCTATGAATAGGCAAAAAAAACTTCAGCTGATCTGAAAATGTACATAGGTGGTAATAGAGGAACATATCGGAAGATATCATTCTAAAAAAATTCTTTCATAATTTTTTACAAACATTTCCCCCCAATATAATGTATCCATTATTTAAAAAACCTAATGATACAAATGTAAATTTAAATTACATATAAGATGGCCAAATTCAGTAATTCATATCCAAATTCATACAGTATACAATAGTAAAATTGCCATCTCACCTATTTCGGGTAAATGAAAATGTGCATTTATTGGAAATGCTTTCAATTCTAAACGCGGATAATAGCAAGTTTAAAGTGTTGAAGTAACAAGGATATTTCGTTAGTTGGAGTAGATTAAATAATATGAACATTTTCACACAAAAATTCAATTATTAGAGAAATGTGAATACATGCCAAATTATTAGTTCACTATATATTTACGAACTACATACCATAAAGAAGTGAACTTGAAATGCTGCAAGACTGAAGAGATGAGGTAAAAGGCCAATTTTAAAAGTTGAGGTATGAAAAAACAGTATTTCAGATAATTTGCTATAACGTCCCTTAGACTAGATTTGACTAAAAATTTCAATTTTACTTTTCGTAATGAATAACAGCTTTGTAATTCCATGAATTGAAAGTATTATTCATATTCCCACTCTTCTTGACTCAATTTTGATTGTGAATAGATTGCTTGATTTCTGTGATCAAGTGGCACTGTAATAATTCTGAGCAGACTCCTGTTCTTTTGAAGCAGTTCTACTGTTCTTTTCTCAGACAGTGCCTACATGAGGTTGTGCCGTGTGTACTCCAAGCAATAATTTTCCATTATTCTTGTTTCTTACTGATTTGGGTACATACAGTTTTTTCTGCTGTTTTGAAGTTTGTAACTTGTCTATTATTGCGTTTTCCCCTATTTCCTTCATGACATCCATTCGAATAATATCGTTCCCTGTACTATTTTGTGCAAGTTCCTGGTTGGATATTTAACATATTCTAGACATACTTTAGGTTATCCATAAATTGTTCGTCTGTTGTGACCCAGTGCATTACATTTACAGAAAACATAAGTTCTTTCTGTTTCTTCGATCCATTTCCTACAGCTAAGGTCTTCGTTATGCCGTACCACTTTTTTCAGATGTCCTCTCAATGGGCAGTGTCCAGTAAGTTGCCCTGGTATTATTATGAGTGGATTCCTGTTCTATTGAAACAGTTCTTTTCTCGGATGATTCCTTTATAAAAGTTTTCCCATGTGTCTTCCCAGATATACATTCCCAGCAGTACTCTTCATGTTTCTCATAGATCCACTTCACAGTCTAGTACTGTAACAAAGATTTTAGTGCACCCACAGATGGTTCAAGGTCTATATATGGAGTTGATCTGTGTCTGGCCAACCATCAGCTTCTTCACTGACTGTGATATGTGAGGGTGATACCCAGTTTGGGGGAATCTATTCCTGTGTGTCTGTTTCTTCAGTTCTTCATTATACTTCTAGGTGGGCCTGTCTGTGAGAATACTGGTCTGCTTATTTCGTTGAGGCCCCAAATTGATGAGTCCTGCTCATTGCATGATTGCATAAACTTCAGCTTGGAAGATTGACGTGTATTAACATAGTAAATAACTGAAATGAAAATATTCCTCGCAGAGTGTAAATTATATCTCCCTTCCCACGTTCAGATTTCAATCTTTTTGTATATCAAGTGTTTTTGATGAGCATGTTCTCGCATTATATAAGTTTAACTGGGGAATTTGTGTCGTATCATGTGGTTCTAGAACATGTTTGTTGTTTGTCCCTCAATATATTCCTACATTTCTGTTTTGTCTGATCCCTTGTAACTGGGTGAATTATCTAGTCAGAATTGGCCCACATACGTACAACTATCAATATTAACAGTGTGAAAAGACCTTTTTATATAAAAGAAAGTGATTGTTTCCAAATATATATATAGGCAAAACACATGCTTCCCGAAATTGCCAAATTTTCAGGAGATGCTGAATACGTTTTGTAGTTCCCCATTACATTACAAAAAATTGTGGAATAAAACGATCGTTCCTACTGGAGCTTGAGATTCCTTCCTAAAAATGTAAATATTATCAGACAAATGCATAAAGTAATCACTGTATAAAGTAAATACTCAGGCACAAGTATTCTTTTTCTGGTGACCTCTATTCATTCTTGAAACAAGTATCCAAAAAATTTAAAATCACCACGTTCCCAGGTCATGATTTATAAAAAATTTCAGTGTCTCCATTCAAAAGCTTATCTAATAAAGGATCCATTTTGTGAATAATGCAAACAAAATGTACCATTAGCTATAAAATCACAGTAATTATCAATGATTTTGGAGAATTGCTGAAAATTCACTTAGTTTCAAAGGGATATTATAGCTTAGATGAATATATGGTGATGTCAGATGACAATAAACACAAATATCGCTCACAGACTGGATTATAACACAAAGGTTTCACTTTTTTGAGTTAATTTGCAATGAACTGGAATATCTAGCATGTTGAGATTTTTTCCAAATTAATTGTATCTGCTGATTTGTTGAGTGAAATATTCTATTGTGAACAAACTTCATCAATCCTACCAATAAATAATGACCAAATAAGTATTTAAAAAACTACTATAATAAACTGGGTTTTCTCTTTATTTTAATAAAAATATCCAAAAAAATTATAAGAATGAAATATGTCAATTGTGAAATTATATGATATAAATATTTCCTGAAAAATAACAATTATAACTAATACTAATTAACAAATTTATGAGACAACTTTGGATCTTGATACTAGAGCAAAATAGGCAATAACAAGGGATAGAATCGTAGCAATGAATTCAGACTTTAGCCATGGGCCATTAAATGCTCCTGGATGGTTCACAACAACAGTGAACAGAGCAGGTACGGCTGAAACATCTTCTTTCGCTCGAATTGCTTTCCGGTATGCAGTGTAACCATCTTCATTAAATAGTCGCAATAAGCGTTCACCTTTTCGTGCTGTTTTGGGTTCCTCAGTCCAGCTCACCTGAAACAATTAAACAATTTAAAAAAGGTATTTTATTGTTTGCCTTCTGTGATCCAGCCTCCACATAATACATGATGAACTGTCACGATAATTTTATTGCCTATCTATAGCCCTATCTTATTCTGGTGCTCTCTTAATGGACAGTGTCCAGTGAGTAGCCCTGTGATTGTTTTGAGCCGATCCCTGCTCTGTTGAAGCAGTTTTTCAGTTCTCTTCTCGAACAGTCCCTTCATAAGTTGGTACCTCCACAGCTGGTTCAGGGCCTATAATGGAATTGATGATCCTTGTTTGGCACACTCATCAACTTTCATTGCCTGCTATACCAAAGTGTCGTGATACCAGGTATATAGTCAATCCATTCCTGTTCGCCAGTTTCCTCAGTTCTTCATAGCGTTTCTTAACAAAAAGTATCGGTGTCACTTTTGGGTTCTTCAGTGCCCTAAGTACCGCCTGACTGTCTGTGAAAATATTGCTGTGCTCATTTCGTTGAAGAGTCAAATTAATGTTTCTTGCACATTGCAAAGTTGCACTTCAGCTTAGTACACTGATTTCTACTGGGAAAGTGAGTAAATGAAATGAAGATTTCTCCCCGCACACTAAATTCCAGCTTCCCTGCCATGTCTGGTTTTTGACCCTTCTGTATGCCTATTGACCCCTATTTATCTTTCACTCTTCGATATTCAAGACTTTAACCGCGAAGTTTGTGTTGAAAATGTATTTCGGTATCATGTGGTTCAAGAACATGTTTGATTCATTCCTCTACATATTCCGAAATTTTTGTTTGCTCAATCACATGTAACTTGGCAAGTTTTTCAGTCTGAATTGGCCCCACCTTTGCTTCCCCTATTATTAAAAGACAAAGTAGGAAGATTTACTGGTGTTTCCAATGCAGCTATTGGAATGGATTTCACTTCTCTCCCCAAACATGCAAGACTTTGCACCCCACTCAGTTTTTTATTAAATGCATATGTTATCATGGGTTTAACCACCATGGTGTAGATGATGATATTTGGTTTGAGCCCCATGTCTTATCGTAAATGCGTCTGACCAGCATCAATGCTACCTTCACCTTCATTTCAACTCTTTCTAGATGTTGGTGCCAGGTCAACCTGGAATCTTGTATCACTCCCAGATATTGGACCTCCCATGACACATTTCTCTCTCCACCTCGTGGTTTCAGAGGTCCTAGGCCCTCTGTTTTGGACCTCCTAATGAATGCTACTATGGTCTATTTTATTGGGCTTATGTACAACCATTTTCAATCCACCTGCAGCTCTTGTCATCAATCCCTCTTCTCCTCGATGCCTTGACGATTGATTCTAGGACGTATTATCAAATACGCCCTCTATATCAAAGAAGACAGCTGAAAGCACTTTTTCGTTTTGATACACCCAATATGTAGGAATATTAGTCTCGATACAGTGGTCTGTAGAACTTATAGATAGCAGTTCAGGGAGGTTGAAAAGCCTGTGCCTATTGCAATCAACAATCTACATTTGAAACTAGAGGAAACAAAAAATGTATTAATTTCAATTATTACAGATTATTCCTGAGCATTCAAATTAATCCTTCAATTTTATCAAGACGTTCAACGCAATTGAACATTTTTCTCCCATTTGGACTTACGACTTACAACTGATTTATAAATGCACTTTCATGCAAGACAAACGCTTCTTTATAATGGGGTGTCCCAAAATGTCTTCTACAGGCAATAATAACGAATATTCTTTAGAATTTCGGTCATCGAATTTGATGCACCGACAAACAGATACTACAATTATGAATATTCAAATGATAAAATATTTGTACTAGTCGCATTGATATATGATATATGATTGACATATTAAAACACACCACAATCCTAAGAATTCATCTTATTTGTAAATGTTGTGAGCTAATATTTTGTATCATTGTTATTTAACAAGAAAAACTTTATTTTCTTTCAGTACTATAGACAGTTTATTATATAATTTCAGCTCAAAATAGGAAAGTGAGTGGGACGTTAGGTTGTATTCATATGTCTAAAAACCAAAGCCCAAACACAATAATTTATGATTCAACACAAGACGGCGCTGTTTCAATCTACCAAAGATGTCATCAGTGGTGCTAGGCTTAACCACAAATGCATTTCTGAAGGACAAGCCTGAGTACGTGAATGCAATGACATCTCCCCTTAAGAAACAGCCATCTATGGGATCGACGAAGAACTCTGTCCTCGAATATCAAAGCTGCAGTGAAAGCTGTCAGTCGATGTTGAAGTTCCATAGATGCCGTCTTAGTAAAGGGAGATGTCATCGTCTTCACATGTTGAAAAATGAAAAATAAACCTTTCTTGTTTTCCATGATGATCTCCTAAAACGTAGTCTTAATTAAAATATTACCATATTTGTAATTCAGAAATTCATAAGGAAGTATGTAATTTCTTCTATTGACACCTGATAGAATTTTTGAGCAATGATTACATTCAACACTAGTATAAAACAACACCAAAAGCATATTCCATACCTAATTGTGATTTCTATATGCGTATGGTAATAATTGATCAACTAGTCAATGTTTACGGTGAATCTAAGATTTGGCATCAAATAGGAGAAAGAATACAGTCAAGTTGTTCGATTGATGACCTATTTATTTTATGAAAATTCATATTAAGTAGGATCTAATTGGCAATTATTGTTTGACAATATTTCTTTTGAAATACCAATACTATGCAAATACCTCATTTCACTACATCAAGTAATGTCATAAAATGTCTCGCAAGTCAACAAAATGAAGCACACAGTCAATTAAAAGTTGAACAGTTCAAAAATATGTATAGTTAATCAAAAAAAGGGGTGAATGAAATAGAAGAAACAGTATAATATATGTGTAATATAGGCAGCAGATAAATTGGCATGTTAAAATTCTTCAAACGGGTTAGAAATAGTATTAGATGTTTTTACCAACTGAACTTCAATGTATTTTTTTGAGATACAGATAGTTTGAAGTGGGGTGTTTGAATTTTCATGGGGCCTCTAGTATTGTAGTTGTGAATATCACTCTGAATACTGAGGGTATTAGATTTGTAACTGACAGAATTGGCGGGGGTATTATACCATGTGCAGTAAATAGAGGTTTGCAATGTTCTCCAGAAGATGCATTAGTCAATATTCCAAGAACTATCTGAAAATGCTAAAAGAGGGGGGGTAATTTTCACATAGAATAACTCCATAGTTTACTTTAGAGTGACACAAGGAAAAATAGAATTTTCATTATTGATGCATTGATAATGGAAATATATATTGTCTGTGAAAGACATTGTGAAACACCCTGTATATTTTATACATTAATGAATACCATATGGGTGCAAATATTACATTAATAACAAACATTCATACAATTAAATATTATATTATTATCAATATTATTGAGTGAAAGATAGAGCTGGAACTTCTGTGTAGAATAAATCCAGAACAAGCACTGTCCCCAAACAGCAGAACTGCATCACTCTTGTCGATGCAGTTTCGCCAATTTCACCAACCAACTTTCAACAGATGAAGTATACTTCATCTCCTGAAGACGCCTGTTTTGGAATAATTGAATAATACAAATGACATGATAATAATGAGCCCATGATGTTCCATTTCTGAACCCTTTTGATATTGAATACTTACTTGGTACTGGTTTGATCCTACAATGGAAACTGGTGATATGTTTCCATCCAATTCTGAATATAAATTTCCAACCACGCCAGAGCTGCATTTCACAGTAAATTCAGAAATATAAGCAATATTGGAGACTATTGTGGCATCCAACGTTGTGAATGATGTTGAAGTTACCTCTGGGTTGGAACAACTTGAACATAAACTAGCAAAAAAACTTATCAAATACGTAATTAACAATAAAAAGTGTGGCATTGTTGTTGTTTATACAAGGAGCTAACTGATAAATAGATTTTTCTCTATAGAAAAACGGATGGTTAATGATTGGACGAACTACAACTGCACTGCTCTGGCCACGTAAACGTAACTAATGACAATCGACAACATGCCAAAAATCTTAAAACCACTTTTAGTTCCAAATACCACATGTAACCCCTGTTTAAAAAAAGTTACAACACGGCAAACGTCAGCATTATAAATTCGACATGAAACATGCCACGTTCATAATATGTACACCGTGTACTTACTGTCTTATTGAGATGTGTTCCAAAATTGACCACTACTAACCAAGAAAGTTCTCTTTAAAGATTGCTGAGTTTGGTATTTCACTCATCTGTGGTTTGGTCCTATTGTATTTTTGATAGAATTTGAGAAATCGTAGAAACGTTAGTTTCAATAATAATTATTAGGACGTAGCTAATTATATCTAGAAACACAACCGCTGTCAAAATTGCTTTCAATTGTACATCAAGGTCGATAAAAAAAATCCCGAAAAAGATGCAGATGTACGGTAGTTTATTGAAAAACCGAATTACTTTCAAAATTTTTCAATTGACTGAAGTTGCAATTGAGTTGCAACATCTCAAAACATGTCTGCTCGCAGATATGATATACCATCTTTTTCACGACACCCCTGACTGTAAAGTGATCATTATTTCGAAACTGACTGTAAAGTGATCATCGAAAACTCAAATCCGAAAATTTAGGAAATTTTATGTTAAATTCAAGAATTCGCACCAACATCAAAAATGACCCTATTCAAAAAATATCCAATACTATTATTTCTACAGGTTGTTGTGTTAAGAATTCGAAACCGTTTTGCATAATTTTTGCTTAAAACTCATTTCCTTGAAATCGCTGTGTCGGATATTCAGAACAGGCCATCTTTTCTTGGAAAAAATTAAAAAAACCCACAATTCCCAATGGATTCATAAATAAAATTAAAAATTTTTCATAGGTATATACCAAGAATAAAATTTGAGTCGAGTCGATGCATGGGAATCTCGCAAACGACATGAATTACAGAGAAGGTTAAATAGAAGCGAAGTTTCGTATTATAGAGCCTATTATTAGAATGCTTGAAAATCTGAACTGTTCTCATTTGCTATAATATTGAGCCGCCTTTTTGAGAATTCATAGAATATATGTTTTGGAACCGTTTCTATTTGGAAAGTATGGATTTATTGGATCAATGTCATTCTTGTTCATATTCTCAAATTAAGATGTAATATAAGTTATTAGATAGTTTACACTCGGAATAATATTGATTTTTCATCCGATTCAAAATTCAGTACGGTTGTTTGACGATTTTCCATATATTTTTATCACAAACAATTTCTATGAGTTTCTGAATGGAAAACTTCATATGAATTCATGAGTGCGAGGTCTGTTCTATTCTCGAATAAAAATTGTATAGGTTTCCCGAGACAAAATTCCTAATCAATTATGAAATCAAGACAAGCACGTTTCAGGAAATACTTTTTTTCGACTTACATCAAACGCTGAAACTGACAACATTCCTGATGGATACATGAACGAAGTCTTTCTATTTTATCAATATGAGTAACCGTAAGATCTCCTCAGGATGTTATGCAGTTATAGTAGTTTCAAATGAGTTGGGTTTCCATGTCGCAAAGACCGTTTACCATGCACTTATTGAATCTCGACTACGTTATGGAATACCTTTTTGGGGAGCATGAAACTCATCCCTTCTCTCTTCTGTAGTTGTTGATTAATACTACCCTACTTATTGATTAATAGGGTCTATCACTTTATACATGGTGGTATTTCATTTATACATTTTTAGAACTTTTTTTTATATTTACATTTGTACATTTTTGGGACTTTTTTTATATCTACATTTATACTTTTTTAGAACTTTTTCTATATCTATAATAAGTATATTTTTTTATTTGATTTGATGTCGAGTCACTTCTCTCCTCATTATTCTAGAAAATTCATAAATAACCAAATTTCTCGAACTATTCACATTTTCAAACCCATTTCGAATGACACAATTTTTCACGGAGTACCCCAGAGGAAGTGGGATGAGGTCCGGAGATCTTGTCGGCCACCGAACTACTCCATTATTTTCTATCCACTTTAGAAATCGTTAGGAAATCATTCATTAAAAAAATCTCATATCATCATTCCATTATGAAATATTACTCCACCATGGTGAAATCACATGTTTTGAATTTGTTCCAAAGGAATATTTTTCTGATATTTCATGGAGGTACTTTCCAAAAACGTTCCCTGTTCAAATTGTGATCATAGATGAGCGACCCAGCAATTGGTTGCGATACATGTGCAACTATGTGAATTATTTCGATTGAAAATCCCGTAATTCGTAAATGTGGTTTCGTCCATTCGACTATGTTTAAAATTTGGTTTCTCTTCAATTCTGATCGACAATCATCGACACCACGCCAGTGGGGGCAGTTTACCTCTAAACACTCCAGCTTGTCAACATTGAATACGCTGATTTTTGTAGATCGGGAAATTTACAGTTCTGAAAAAGAAAGCTGGACAATAATCAGTGACCTCAAGGGAAAAAAATACTGCTCCTACGAAAACTGACCTAAAATCTGGTTGTATTACCACTGTGCACTGTAGCACATAATTCATCCAAAGATATAAAATCCAATATTAATTCTTTGACTTTTCTTGAGGACAACTAACTCAGTTTCAGAGACGTTTTTCTTCATGCCTACAGATGTTATGGAAACTGGAAAATTTCTTGAAGAAATTAAAAATACAAACTCAGCTGGTTGGGATGACATGAGCATAAAAATATTTACCAAGTTGCCCAACTCCGCTTTGGTAGAAGCTATAAACACAATCTTCATAACGAGTGTATTCCCGGAATATTTGAAAACAGCCATTGTTAATCCTTTGCACAAAGGAGGCGACACAAACAATCCTGCTAACTTTACTTCTTTGCTCTTGCCAAAATCATAGAAAAACTTGTTAAACAAAAAATTGTAGGCAGAACATGCGAAGGTGTTACATTCAACTGAATGTATTCAATTATAATATCTAATATCAATATGTTAGTGGAAAGTTTTGGATTACCGTGTCTTCTTTATATGCGAAAAGAATATGAACATCGATAAAACGAATTACTTAACATTCACGTCATACTCCAATAGATTGCCTGATATTGGACAACTCAATATCAACAATAATTACTATATAACTGAAAGTGACTCAATTAGATATCTATGGGATTGATAGACTCCTTCGTTGGGACTTACGTTGGGAGTATTGATAATGATACTAATAATTTTATTAAACCATTTTCGGTACATAAGGTACATATGGTAAGTAAATAATTGTAATTTATGTTATATACATACTAAGAATAAAAATAATAGTTAGTCATACTTGAATAGCAAATTGAAGAATAAAGATGAAAAATAAATATAAAAACATAAAACACAGCACCTAATATATAAATGTACCAATTTACAAACAAATACATATATAACATTGGGAATTATTCCCAGGAATTATCACTCCAATAGTCTTTTAAACTATAAAAACATTTTTTCATTAAGAATTGTTTCGTATTATTCTTAAAGATTTTATATAATTTTGACTCCTTGATTGAATCAGGTAATTTATTGTGCAGTGAGATAGCATAGTATATTGGAGAATTTTAAAATTTATTTGATTTGTGCGATGGTATTCTTAACATACCACCATGACGTGTATGATAATTATGAGTAGAAGCATTCGTTTCAAAAGATGCAAGATTATTTCTTACATAAGTCACACATTTGAATATATATACATATATGCATGGAACGG
>WOGN01009014.1:0-10529 GCA_015342105.1 Leptinotarsa texana
TAATCCAGAACGTTCTCCTTTTTTCCACAACCGCAAAGACAACGCAAGGCTTACAAACTTTATCAAAACCGAAATATTCAGCATAAGTTTCCTTAACAAAGTCTGTGATATTTCTTTTTTGTTTTTTTGTTATATAAATACCACAAATATAACAGAATAAATCACTACTATATTTGCACTTCCTTCGTGACAAACTCATGTTTAAAAAGACAAGATAAATATATTAAAACGGACACTCAACAATTGAAACAAAATATTAACATATAACAACTTATCCAGATTTCCGTGTTAGTACTTCAATATTATCAAATAACTGAGTTCTTAGCTGTTTCGCAAAGCAAGGAGCCCGAGAAGTGGGGATCACGTGATGTTTGTACGCGCAAAAAAGTTGTGCAGAAGCCTAATCATGACTGAGAAAATAATTTTTTTACTAACAAGCCGATTATTATTAAAAATACAAGATACGTAAAAATCATAAAAAATAGAGCACATTCAGTACTTTCATGAATATATTCGTGATTTAGGCACTCGAAAACATAAAAAATTGCAAAAATATCCAGGGCAACACAAAAAAAAATTTTGTAGAGCTGTGTTATTGATATAGACCGCTTTTGGTAAAATCAAATGTGCCAAGTCACTTCAACAGGCGGATTGCTCTTGTCTGGATGGAATCCAGCAGCTTCAACATATGCTTAAGGGTGGAACTCCATACATGAGAACAATAGTCCAAAGATGTACAAAGAGGAACTGACTATATGTTGTAATTTACGGCATTGTGGATTCTATTATGGAATTATTGTTACAATCTGAATTTGTTCATCAGTTTGTGAAAATAGACAATGCTGTAAATGAATAGATGAACAAAATGTTCTTATAGTGGACATAAGTGTACACCCTGTCCTATATAGAAGCATCCCTAACTAAAGTAACAGCAGAACAAACTAACATTGTTCCCAACAGAGAAACCCAGTTCAAGTAACTCCAACCAGATGATTTTCTTCACTTCCACGAGCCATTCATCAGTCAGCAACCTGCAGAGGTCGATTCGCACAAAGCAGGATGAGCAGAAGCGAAGGGCTGAAGTCGCATAGCATAGACAATCAAATTAGGAGGGTGGGATTCCAATGCGGACACACCCTCCCTGTGCGGTTGGAGGGGTTAGAATGATGAGCACTGGCACGATAGTACACCTTGTTTGTGTCAGTTATATTATTGCTAGAGATAACAGACTCTCATCCTGGAAGTTGTGTCTTCATTTGTGCTAATATAGTTGTAGTTTTCTGCGGTAAAGACGTTTCGCTGTTCGGTTTTGAAGTGGATTGATATTGGCGGATATAGTGTGAAGTGGTTTTCAATATTTGGATCTGTGGTGACATGAATTGAGGTAAAACTAACGATGTTTGTGAAGTACTTTCAGAGATATACCGAATGATAGTCACAAAGTAGGCTGCAAAGCATTTCAAGTAGCCATGGCACGAGTAAACATATATTAACCACTAGAAAAAATATTTATTTTGGTATTTGTCGGTATTTCAGAATAGTGGATAAGTTATTAAAGGTAGAAACAAAAGATAAAGAATGGAGACATGCAATAGTTACACAAAAAAAGATGCAGTGCAAAATTCTGTTGGTATTAAATTAACAATATAAAGAAAAAGATATAAAAAAATAATATGATAACGTAATGTTAGGTTAGGTTAGGTCCAAAGAAAGAGGGTATATTCAACCCTCTACCGTAAAAGCCTTGGAGTGAGTCAATCCTGGAAGATTCTGCCAGAAGTCCTTGAATCTTCTTACCATCCAGGTGTTGAATCTTTATATGGCAAAGCTTAAAGCGATACCAATGACAGGTTCTGGTCCAATGAAGCTGCTTGCAAACTCTCCTTTGCAAGGAAGTTAGCACCCCCATTGAC
The DNA here is from genome assembly GCA_015342105.1 of Leptinotarsa texana. NCBI lineage: Eukaryota > Metazoa > Arthropoda > Insecta > Coleoptera > Chrysomelidae > Leptinotarsa > Leptinotarsa texana. The sequence continues at coordinate 1,914 of WOGN01009014.1, forward strand.
TTCCAGGTCAGTATGGCCAGGAATCCAGACCAGAGACAATATGTTAAGTCTTCCTATCGAGGAGAGTCGTGTTTGGCAATTCACTACCAATTCAGACATTGCTTGGTAGGAGCCAAAAACTCCCAACGCTACTTGACTGTCCGAGAATACTTTTATTGACTTGAGTATGAGGTTGCTAGGCAGGTTGATCGATCACTTCGGAGCTCATCTTCAGGGCTAAAGTCTTCGTAACGAAACCTCTTAAACCAACGTCGAAAAATTGGTCGAAAATCTATTTTGCTACATAGTTGAAACAGTTTGGTTTCAAGTAAAATTGAAAGATAATTTGTAATCTGAAATACTAATACTAATTGAAACTAAGATAGATCAGAAATGTAGACATTTTTACGGCCCTAGCTATGAAGAAATTTTTTCATGTAGGATGATAAACTTCCGATACCCAGAGAAATATTGCTGCTACTCAGATTCCAACCAGCCTTTCCGTTATTGTTTAGTGCTATTCCATTTCATCTCAGAGCGATTCATATTGCTACCCAATGCTCGCAGGAAACTGTGAATATTGACTCGAATTTATTGTGGTCACAATGGATTCGTCTCAGTACCTTCTTCAAGAAAGACCTTTCTCTACTGCTTAGGAAAAATCCGGCTTGTTCATTTCTCCATAAAACACTGTAGCATCCTGCATTCTTCCTTACATCTTTTCATGACTATTTTCCAACTATATTGTTCCCCATACCAGTTCAATCAGGTCCACATTTTTTTCATAACCTACAAAATATTTGGTTGTCCGTAGACTGCCCATCTTCTGTAATCCACTGCTTCACATCCGTATAAAATATGACGAGCTGTATCTATTTTGCATTGCCCGCATCTAGGGTCTTCGATGTTCGCTCTTGTTTTGTTCAAGTGTCTTCTGAATGAGCAGTATCCAATTCTTCAGTTATTTTCTCAGATGATCTTCAAAGGTTCTCCTGTGTCCATTCCTAGGTATATTTTCCCATTAACATTTATATTTCTCATTGACCCAATTCCTAAATTGCTCACATTCCACAACAATGGCAGGACACTTACTCTAGCATACTTATCAGCTTCTCTGTTGCCTTCAGTAAAAAATCAATATATTCTTGCCCACGAGCTCTTCCAGTTCTTCACGATATTTCCATAGTATTGTCACTGTTGGCCCAAGTGCAGCCTTTGCAGTCTTTGAACTAGTGACCTGCTGATTTCAGTAAGGTCTCGAATTAATATTCCTCGTGCATCACAAACAAGTTTTCTAAAGATTATCCCACTGGTTTGAGCAGAGGCCTCATAATTTCAGTTGAAAATGACAAATGGTCGTATTCAAGTGAAAAATTGGGAGAAGCTCACTCACAAAAGGCCTGTTGTGGTTCTATATCAAAAGTTAGCTGATAAATCGATTGTCATCGTTATCTTTGAACATATGTTCAGAAAATTGAATCAGTCATTCAAAATGAAAACCTTACTATCATCAAGGAAGACCCAACGAAAAATAGTCAAAATGAACTGAAAAATTTCCTCTCAGATACTAAAATCATTTTCACGGAGTCAGGGAAACGAAGAATCACCAACATGAACTCCTCTTGCCCTAAACTAAGAAGGGTAACCCCATAAGACCGGTAGTTTCGTATATAAGTAGTCCAATAACAGAACTAGGATTACGTCTTAACAAGTTGTTCAAAAATATTACCAATTTCGTCCCACCTCACAGCATTAAAAATTCACTGACTTCAGAAGAAAACATACGGAACCAAACCACGCCACATAATTCGATTTCAGTTTCATTCGATGTAAAGAGTATGCTCTCCAACATACCGTACGAGTGAAAGCCCTTCATTTTAGATATATTAGATCAAGCTAAAGTGGACCATATCACTTCCTTTGCATTTTCAACAGCTTTCGATGTGTGCCTGAATCAGAGCTACCTACAGTTTAACAACAAATTGTCTAAACAGGATTCAGGTTTACCAATGGACTCACCCCTTAGTCCACTTTTTGCAGACATATTTATGAACAGCTTGGAGACCACTATAGTAAATTCTGACTTGGATAAAAAACATATTCATTATTGGTACAGATATGTAGACGATATTCTTGCCTGTTTCAGAGGTACAACACAACAGCTGAACCAGTTTATGACATTCATGAACAATGTCAATAAGAATATTCAATTTCCACTCGAAACAGAGATAGAGAAACAGATAAATTTCTTAGAACTGACACACAATCAGAATAAATTTGAGTTCAATGTTTTTAGAAAACCTAGCTATACAGACATTATCATCCCAAGCGATTCTTTCCATCCAGAAGAGATGCTCTCGCTCATGATCTAAATTTACAGGAAAGGTCAGTTGGAGTCGTAAGCTTGACATCCTTCTCCTCTGTACAGTCAGTGTCAGAAAGAATTTTTGAGTTTACTCTGCCCATAAAAGTCCCGCGAGTAGCTAGGGAAAGAAGGTCAATCACGGCAGAGCTCCGCATTGCCGTGACAAGGCGATGCTACGACAAGAGGGTACCCGGTATCTCGAAGGTTCCGTAGAGGCAGCTGTAGAGGCTCAGTGCCATTCATCCTACCGGCACGGATACACACACCTAAGGATTCAGTCATCGTTGGTAGCCCCGCTGAATACAAGGACAGAATCACTTGTGGTTCCCTCATTCCCTAACTGAATGGCATCCTAACGATGGCATTACGACCTAAGTGTAATATTGAAAACATTGTGAAATGTTTGTTCAACCTCATATAATACCCCTGCAACTGATGCATTGCTCAGCTGCTAAAAACCCTGGAGGTTGATGCGACTTTAAATAAAGTAAATTAAAAAAACTTTCCCTAACTTTATCTACATATATTTATTTGCAGGGCATGATGTAACACTTTCGAAAAGACAATCATCAGCGATGTTGCACCACTACAACTACTCCACTTCGCTCAGTCATTTCTTGAGTTACCATCAGTTGGAGGAGCAAACTCGGGAAAATGATCAGACGACTCCAACTTTATGCGACGACCTGACTCAGGAAGAAGATGGCCGATGCCGTAGCAACTCTTCGGCTACGAATAAGTCCTTTACGATAGCTGCGATATTAGGACTGAATGGTGATAGTAAAAATATAGGTAAGTTGAATGAATCATTGCTAAGAATAGCGAAGGATAATAATAATGAGGAAAACGAAGGAAAAACGGATAAAATACTGATTCCTACACTTTCCCATCGAGCCTCATTCTATTACCCAAGTCATAGTGCCATTATGCACATCAAGTGAGTAACTTAGCAATAGCGAATAATAAAGGACTATCAGGACTACACCTTTATTTTCCTCTCATCCTATATGACAAGCTGAACCATTTTTTTAATTTCAGGAAATCCATCTACCGATCTTAGCGTTGTGAACCTATCAGTGCATCCAGTGGGCACTGAGAGGTCGCTGGTATCAGGTTGCAGCAGATTACAACTTCCTGTACATGGAGCTCCAGCCGTAACGGCGGGCCATTATCCCCCCGTTGGACATGGCTGTCCACCCTCCAGACAAACAGGTAAGTGACTTTGACCTGTTAATTCAAACTGTTACATCATCCGGACATCTGAGTAGATATATAACAGATATCGGGTTTCTTTCAAAAAGTAATTCGATCCAAGTTGAAGTAACGAAAGGATATATGTCATTAACCCAGTGACCGAGGAAGACGTTCAACGTGCAATTAGCTCACTCAAAAATTCCAAATGCTTAGACGCTTATGAACTAAATAGTGATATCATTGAAGAGACTTCCCAGATATTGTTGCAGCCTCTTTCTAAATTGATAAATGTACCATTCAGAAGTGGTATTTTCCCTGATACATTTAAGCTATCAAAAGTTATCCCTTTGTTTAAAAACGGAGACATTTCTCTTGTTAACAATTATCGTCCCATTTCAATAATATCCATTTTTAGCAAAACACTTGAGAAGATTATTTAACATCGTCTCTACGCATATTTTGTAAACTATAAATCATTCCACGAATCTCAGTTTGGTTTTCATAAGTACCGCTCTACTGCAGAGGCAGTTTTCAATGTGGTGAGTGAAGTAGTAAACAATCTCGAGCAAAGTAACCACGACTCTCACGATGTATTATTGGAAAAACTATATTACCATGACGAGTATCTCTATCCCTCATAAAATTATATCTATCGAATAGATATCAAGCAGTCAGTAGCAATAATTGCATTTCGAGTTTAAAACTCGTTAAACATGGTGTTCCCCAAGGATCAGTATTGGGACCACTTTTGTTCATAATTTACCTAAATGACATTAGTACGTTTATGCATTCATATAAATCTGTTTTGTTTGCCGACGACACTACATTTATTTACTCTGACAAAAATTTTATTGAACTATCTAGAATATGAAAGGAAGTCGATAAGAAGGCAGAAAGTTGGTTCGAGACAAATAGACTCAAACTGAATACAGATAAAACGCAACAGTTACAGGTTTCAACAAGCTCTGCCGCTACATCAAGTGCAAACAGTGTTAAATTACTTGGGTTATTTGTCGATAGTACTCTCACTTGGACCTGTCATATTGACCAACTGAGTAAAAAATTATCTAGAACTTTTTTTTTATTGCGTCAGTTGAGAAATATAACTAGTATCGATACACTGAAAATAACGTCTCCCTCTTCCATTCTTACATTAGCTATGGTGTTATACTCTGGGACAACTCAACTGGGACTGTTAAAATTTTTTAATTGCAGAAAAAACCTCTCAGAATAATTACTAACTCTGGTTATATGAATCATTGTCTACCTCTGTTTTTGAAATTGGGAATAATGCCGTTACCCACACTATTTTTGTTCAACGTTCTCATAGAAATTCATAAAAAAGCAACTTCATTAATCAAGCAATCAGACCTTCATGACTATGATACCAGACGTTGTAACAAATTTCGGACAAACCGCTATTGTTTGACTAAATCACAAAAAAACACACTGAATTGCAACCTCTACAACTATCCTCCCGATAGTTTCAAAATTCTTAGTATGTCCAAATTCAAAAAAAACAACAAAAAATTAAATTTTGAGTTTTTGATTCTATTCTGTCGAAGAATACGTGAATCATTTCAAATGTTTATAATGTCAACAAACATACTCAATTTTTGTTTATATATTTTTGTATTTGTGTTTCTCGTTTGTTTTATAATATTTTGATTGTTTAACAAATTACTTTCATGCTATTTTTTTGACTTACTACAAACATTTTATTATGTAACGTGGTCAAATAAATTTTCTATCTATCTATTGCACAAACTATATGAGTGACTCTTTCTAATATTTCAATAATTAATTTGTAAGAAAACACAATCTCTTCATTAACCGATAGAAACTACTCATCTTTATGATAATTGTTAATATGTTTCAGCAAATCCTAAGTTTCCTTCATGATTTTCAATTTTTTCTCTGAGTATTGTACATATTTCTTACGTCAGCCCAATTTCTTCAAATTTGAGCAAAAGAAAGAGGTGCTAAATTGAAAGTGAGTACAAAATTTCATTTACCAGTGAAAAATAAGAAAATAAACTCCAATTGACGCAAACCCTTGAATTCATTACCACTCGGCAACGTTTTCTGCAAGTATATTCAGAATTCTGACATTATCAACATGTTTTGACATAAATGCAAGAAAAGAAAGTCATCTTTACAAAAACTGACTTTAGTACTTTTAAACTGGTAATGAAAATGAGAAGGATTTCATTTGTCATATATTTTCAATGAGAGTGGCCCTAGTTATGACCCTTGTGAAACTCCTAGTGTTCATTAATCGACACCATGAGTATTACTTATTATTAGTAAATCCATTTGGACCAACTACTGAGCTTTTCCAATGAGTCAGTGATAATTTTTTCAAAAAATTGATACATTTGTTCACCATTACCCACATTTTATAATTTACAGATCCCATCGATCTATGACTTAGAAAACCACCATTCATGAAAGATATCTTCGAAGAGTAATTTTTTATTGGTGTTAGGAAAACGGTTTCCAAAAAAGCATTCACCTATGAACAACTTCATGAAGTTATGTTGCTCTTCAATTTGGTATATTCAATATACCTGCAGAATTCGATAAAGTAATGGATCAGTTTTTATGAATCCAGAAAAAACAGAATACTTTTCAGTGATATCATCATCATGAATGAAAATAAAGTCAAATAAATATCTCCCATATTTCACATCATTGAAAGTATTTTTATGAAAAACTAATGTGAGGAATACAATTTACACAATAATATCACCCATGAACAACAACTTTATAAAGTCTCACTTCTCAGTTTGGTCGTCCAGTATACCTATAAAGTTCGACAAAGTAGTGGACCAGTTCCCATGAATCCAGAATACTTTTCAGTGATATCGTCATCATTAATGAAAATAGAGCCACATAATATCTCCAATATCCTAGTACATTGTGGTAGCATTCAAATTTGATATTCTGGTGATTGTTTCAGTGAGGGGAACGTTGAAGCATATGTCATCGAATCTCCTGCAGAATAAAAAAAGCTGCAAAAGTAAAAGAGTTCGAACGATTTTCACTCCTGAGCAACTGGAGCGACTGGAAGCCGAATTCGAAAGGCAGCAGTATATGGTTGGACCAGAAAGGCTCTATTTGGCGCACACGCTTCAATTGACCGAAGCCCAAGTAAGTAACTTCAATTGTTGTCCATATTCTTTCTGAGATGAGGAACAGAATCGGTGGTGAATTGAATTTTGCTTTCGAAACGCCTGTTGCGGTAATATGGAGCTCTCATCTTCTCAGTATCTATACGTGGAAAACCATCGTATAACCTTCAACCCTCCAACCTTTCAAGTGGAGAATTCATCTTCTAATTTTTTACAATTGAGCTTTCATTTTCTCTTTCATTACCTATTTTATTTTAAAAATTGATCCATCGAACGAAAAAGATTAACATTTCAAGAATTTTACCCAAAAAACTCATTAAAACAATCAAGAAAATGCTAGAAGTGCTGTATATTGAACTCAATAAAAGATACTCAGGTGAGTTTCTACAAAAAAATTTAAGGGCTCAAGTTGGGCATCTCTGTAGATCTGTAGAGTAGAAAGGGTGAGTGTAAGCCCACGCACTTAGGCCACAGGTGACCCATTGTACATCCTCCCAAAGAGTTGTCCTCCTAAGTCATCACTCACCCATTCTGTCCTTTCCAGGAAGGTGGACAGGTCGCTGGGAGACATCTCCTTTATATCGGCAGGTGTAGGCCAAGACTCGCCGAACACACACTCTCTCATTGACGATAACTCCGGACACTCGCATAGGACATGCCTGACAGTCTCATCTTCCTGTTCACACATCCTGCATAGAGGTATATCCACTAGCCCCATATTATGGAGGTGTTTCCTTAGTTGAAAGTGGCCAGACAGAAATCCTACTGTTCAGCGTAGATTTTTCCTGGTCATCGTCAGATATTTCTTCGGCGTCAGCTTTCCAGGGTGGCTAGTTCCGCGATTGTCGAAGTCATCAGGACGTAGGTGTCACTGGGTGCCAAAATTCTTAGTCCAGCTGCTTCCTTGGCTGAAGAGTCGGCAATGCGAGTCGGCACAATAGTACTAGCCCTGGTAAAAGAACAGATACAATTTCTGGTTTATTGAGAAAAAACAATCTGGAAGTGGCATTGAGGCCGCATGCCGGTGTATCTAATTTCAATATCAATGCCAAAAATGAAGGAGACAAGATGGAGAAATCTGGAGTTTATAAGCTTAAGTGTCTGGAGTGTAATATTGTTTATGTGGGCAAAGTGGTCGAAATTTCTCAAATGGTATGCTGAACATGAAAGGTCGTTCAGAATAAGTAAAAATGACTCGACATTTCCAAACCATTTCTTGGAATCTAAACGATATGGAACTTTTGTACTATGTAGGCAAAGGTTGGAAAATCAATAATTTGGAATGCTCGGAAATTCACAACCATTAGTACTGCGGATATAACCTACAAAATGAGAAAATTGACATCGCCGGTTTTCAGATAAGCTCACCCGCATTGTCACAGGTAAACACAATTCAGGTAATAAGGTCGTCAAGGGCCGACTGTTATTACATACTGCGGTTATGTAGGTATATAAGAATGTACATTGTTGATTATTTTCAGTTGATTGCATTCGTTTGAAAATGTCCTCCTTTTGGCCTCGGCGCCGCAAATGCGCTCACTCCTTGGCTTTTGTATTACATCATAAATTACTAAACAACAATATTGTCAGTATGGTTCTTTTACCCGACATCAATGTCTTAGTACCAAGAAGTGAAGGTCGACACAATCTGAAATTCTATTGCGAAGCATCACGCACAAATGTCATGCCACGATCACCACTGAATTTTATGTTCAGTAGCTTCAGTAAAATCTGTGAACACTGCGATATTCATTTCGACTCTCCGGACGCCTTGATATCTTGTATCCACAATCACTTTAATAATACTTTAAATAACATTTGTGTCAGTACTGTTACATTGCATGATTTGTAGCTTTTAGTGTTGTATAATCAATTTTTCATTCCTCTTTTGAAATTCTACTTATATGAATATTTTATATATACTTTGTTTTAGCATTTACTTTT
>WOGN01009015.1:0-11006 GCA_015342105.1 Leptinotarsa texana
GTTCTACTCGATAAAAAACGATTATGACAAATGACAAAATTACAGTAATAAGAAAAAAAGCTATAAGAAATTGATAACTGAAGCAAAAAAGAACTATAACTATGAGATTATAAAGAACAGTGAAAACAAACAGAAAACCCTGTGGCAAATTGTTAATAAAGAACTACAAAAATAAACATTCCAATAGAATATCATTGAAAGTAGGAGACAAAAAATTGATCAGCCTGAAGAAATTGCAGACTATTTTGCTGCTCACTTCAGGTCTATAACACACAAGAAATTGAATGATAATTTCGGTAATGACAAGTAAGTACAATGTACATCAACTACTACTATAGATCATAGCTTCTACTTCACCTATGTAACCTCGGAAGAGGTTGATAATGTCATATCAAATTTAAATAATAAAAAAAGTGATGGTGATGACAACATAAGTGTAAAAATTTTGAAAGCAGTTAAAGAATCCATCTGTGACGTTTTAGCTCATCTCTTTAATCTGAATTTTGAAACTTGTACTTTTCCGCAGTGTCTAAAAATAGGAAAGATAATACCCATACACAAAAATCATATCGCAGCAACTTGGAAAACTATAGACAAGTCACTGTCTTAAATGTTCTTTCAAAAAATTTTGAGCGGACGTATTACAATAGAATAGTAAATTTTTGGACAAGAACAGAGTTCTTTCTTCTGCTCAATATGGGTTTCGTGCGGAAAGGTCGACGGAGGATGCCGTGAGCGATTTCATCAGTCAAGTCTATAAAGGTATTGACTTTGGACAATATGTATCCGGTATCTTCTTCGATCTTTCATGCGCCTTCGATAGTCTACAATTAGATTTTATTTTACAAAAACTGTGCACAAATGGAATTAGAGGAAATATGCTTGAACTTATGCTTAGAGAATCCTATGTTAAAGTTGAAAACTGTTGTTCTGAGTATATGACGAATGAAATTGGGGTGCCTCAGGGGTATGTACTGGGACCACTAATGTTCATCATATTTATAAACGATATACCTGAGTTCTTATCAACAGGATCTGTCACGATGTTTGCAGACGACTCCTTAGTAGTGGTTACAGCGAAGACACCAGAGGCACTCCAAAATGCTATCACACACATTATATATTCATATATTGAAACTCAATTTTAAAACAACGCAATTTTAAAACAGAAGTCCACGGTGAATCAGATGGCTCTTATTGATACCTAATATGCATTGATTTACTCCCATTTGGCATATAATGTTATTTTATGGGGGGATTGTGTAAATTCTGGAAGACCGTTCATATATTAAAAGCGAATTATCCGTTTTAATATAAAAAATAGAAACAGCTGTAAAGCCGCTCTTTCAAAATATAATATTCTGACAATTCTATATTAATTATCAATATATGTAAAGCAACATATTAATAAATTCACAAAAAAACTCGGATTACCATTCATATACTACAAGAAACGCGGATGTACTTTCAGTTACAAAGCATAATTTGACGACATTTGAAAGATCTCCAGACTACGCAGGTAGTCTGGAGATAGGACCATGAAAAATTTAAAAAAGAATTGAAAACATGTCTGTGTGCAAAAGCCTTTTACTCCATCAGTGAATTCCTGAATGAAGATTTTTGATTTACTTGTTGTTTGAGAGTTACACATGTTTGTCTGTTCTTTAGAACTATTAGTGTTTGTGACATTTTATTATATTTTGTTTTATTATATTTTGTTTAATGTAACAGTATTTGACGTGTACATCTATCCTAAGGATGGCTGCTATATAGCGAGTGCGAATAAATTATTTTGATTTTGATTTATTGATAAGTGCCACCGGTACACAGCTATTTCAGCCAACCAAAACAAAACCAAGATTGGACTTTTTCCTGATAATCTATTGACATTCAGTGTCCTTGAATTTCGAGTTTGTGAGCCGTGGATTTTTGGAATTTCTTCCTGACGTTTCGCTGGCGCGAGTGGCTAGCTTCTTCAGAGGTTTAACCATCATGGCTTGCTGGTTAAACGTCTGAAGAAGCTAGCCACTCGAGCCAGCGAAACGTCAGAAAGAAATTCCAAAAATCTACGGCTTTCAAACTCGAAAAACAAGGACACTGAAAACCTCAACCGTGAAAGTCTAAACCATTTTGTCTATTGACATTCATCAAAAAGGGAACTCCTAGAAATTTTCCAAATCTTCGTTTGATATAAAATATTTAAATTCTCAATCATGATTTCATTGAAATACTAAGGCGTTGCCGAATAAATCAATGGGTATCTAAGCGACAAACTGTTAGTATCAAATATTATAACTCACAACACGAAATCAAGTGAATCTTACTTCTTGTTAGTACATTTATGAAAGAATAATTAATACTCCATAAATAATTGAAAATTAATATAGCTCCTGATTAATCATCCTGGTACCCACAGGAACGAACAGACCATTGAATTTCATCAATTCTCTCCACCCTTCCATTACATTTATCATGGAGATGGGAAAGAACGACTCTATAAATTTGTTGAACTTGACAATAACGAAAGTTAACAATAAACATGATTTTTCAACTTTTCGTAAACCCACACATACAGATATTATCATTCATAATTCATCCACCCACCCATATCATCACAAAGTAGCAGCATTCAACAGTGTGATCCACAGACTGATAAATATTTCGTTGTAAGATACGAATTTGAATAAAGAATTGAACATAATAAAACATTCTCTGTCATGAAAAAACTATACAGCCAAGCTTTAAAGGAATTTTACCCAATTCGAAGACATGAGGATAAAAGTTATAGAACCTTAACCTACTTAAGCCAACCTATACCAACAATAAAGGTGTAAATATTTTTTTCAAAACCAATAACAAGTCAGCCATGCTGACTTGTTATTGGTTCAGTTTCTGAAAAATCGGGTGTGTATAAATAATTATCATGTGGGCATATCCGTTGTTTTATATAGGCCAAACTGGAAGAACGGCCAAATTCCGCATGAAGGAACACAGAAATAGTTACCAGAATGGAAATATAAATTCCACACATGCCACTCATATAATCACAGAAGAACATTTCAGTATTGTAGTTTCTGCGTTGAGTACAACGGGAACAACAACTTCAGCCGGAGAAGTAGACGAAACTTCAGGCATAAAAATCAATTTCAAACCCGTAAAATACCTTTGATACAGTCAGTAACTTATCGTATTGATAAATTTTGTTTATGTTTGAAAAAAAATGTTTATACCAATCCCGGACCAAATAACAAACCGGGCATTGAAAGTTCTACCACGTGAGGGTATATAATAAACATCATGAATGCTATACTCATACTGCAGCACTTCCCGTACCAGTTCAAGGAGGCAATGGTTATCCCCATATCCTGAAGCCAAAAAAGAACCAACTATTCCCATATAACCACAGGCCAATCAGTTCAACACCTTCCTTAAGCAAAGTACGTGTCATCCTGTTTTCAGGATGACACGTACCAGATAAACAGTTTGGTTTCAGATCAGAACACTCGACAGAGTTACAAGTCCTGAGGGTAGTAGACTATGCGACAGAAGATTTCCACCTGGGCAAAGGATACCAGACCGAAACGATTTTCTTAGACGTCTCCAAAGCGTTCAGCAGAGTTTGGCATGACAGACTGGTCAAAATGAGCAATTTTGGCTACACGAAACAAAGTAAGCCTAAACGAGTTTTTTCTAGCTAACAGGGTTCCATAAGGTACAATCTCCTCACCACACCTTTTTTCGGTGGCAGACGTGCCAAGCCGAAGAACAACTTTAACAAGTTGGCGCTCTACGCGGACGACACAGCTCTGCTGGCGATCAACTAGCCAAGTACACGTCACTAAGTACTTGCAGCAACAGGCAGATAAATTAGAGGAATGGGCCAACCTGTGGAAGATCAGTATAACCCTGAAAAGAGCCAGGCGATACTGTTCACCCGGAGCCGAGCAGAAAGAAACGTCACCTTCAACGGACAAGAGATTCCGTTGACCAACCAAACTAGATACCTGGGGGTCCCTAGACAAAAAATTAACGTTCAAGTATCGCGTGCGGAAGAGAATAGGAATGGCAAGATCTGCCCAATAAAACCTATTACCAATAATAGGTCGAAGAACCAACATAGTATAGTATGGAAAGTGAAGCTGCTGATGATGAAGACCGTAATATTACCAATAATCCTGTATGCCTCACTGCCTGGGGCCAACGCGTAGTGACATACAAAAGACACATCCAGTCGTTCATGAACGCGTACGTAACGGCCGCCGTAAACGCCCTAAGATATGTACCGAATAGGTACATATTCCGGATCTACACAATGCACTAAACAGGGATGGCCCCAGATTCCGAGAGAGAGACAAACGCAAGAGACCAACGAAGCAGAACCAGAGACCACCCCCAGAGTCGCTATCAGGCGGCTCAGATAAGTATAAAAACTAATTAACCAGATTTCAAATTCACTTAATTATCAGACTTACTGGGAAACAACACTTGCTCACTATATAAAGACACTCGTCTCCGCTGAGTTTTTGGGGACCTCATGCAAAAATTCAGTTAGGAATAAAAGAAAACAATAGATTAGAAAGTAAAAGCACCTGAAAGAGGTTAGTCGTCAATCTTGCTGAAGTGCTGAAGTGGATGAGATGGGATGTTCTGCACTCAGTAACCGTGTGGGGAAGATTTTAGCTCAGGACACTCAATCCGAGAGGGGCATGGGGAGACGTTTCGGAAAACAATATGTTTCCATTGTCAACATCTGAAATTCACTTTGAAACTTTCGCCTCGAATTGTGAATAACTCTGATTCTTTTGACATATGATTAAACTGACTTTTTGATCGTTCACTTTCACAATCGTATTGGGAGAACATTGTAAAATAAAGGATAATTGATGGTTCAACTAAAAGACTTACCGGAAATATGACAGCAACCAATAAATTCAATATCTGATCATACACATTTGGAGGATTATCATTGAACAATGGGTAGGATGTTGTGCTAACAAATTCCCAAACTATTATTGATATTTCAAAGAAAATCATTCGGGCAAAAACTGTGTCGAAATGTTCTACCAACTTGAAGGCGAATTTACAGGATTTCCTGACTTTCTCAATATCATAGACATGATTGATATGGATAACAATCGACTGAACAAAGAATTCGTATTTGTTTTTCATCCAGTGAGTGAAAAGAGTATAATGAGCCATGAATACGATCAAATAAGAGTAACAAACGGTAACGTCAGTAAGCATCATGAATGCAATAGCGATTCCTTTTTCCACGTAGTAGACATAATACCAAAGAAATACGAATAACAAGGTGAAATAAAATGAAACCAACTTGAGTAATGGAAAGAATATTCCATCAACGTATTCTGAATCTTCAAAGAGGAGCTCAAATTTCTTAATCATGTCCTTTAGCACATACCATTTGTTGACCTGGAAGAAGGTGAAATATATAAAAGTCGTCACAACAAAAATTTCTTCCACAACATCAAGTAGGATCATAGTGAGTCTTGTAATCAAAGGAACATCTTCCACGATACCAATTCTTTTTTTGAAACAGAAATAACTATTTATGGCCCAAAGTGGAACAAAAATTGAAGCAGTCAATATGGGACCTTTCCCAAGCTTTTTGTTGACATCAGCCGAAGGAGCAATCAACAAAAATTCTCCAAATTTGAAGTAGTATAGGAGTAATCTGAAGTCATTTCTTTTCTGTAATGTTTTTGCTCGAGGACACATCTCTTCGTGATACAAAATCGTGGTTGAATAAAAAATATTTAATCGAAGTGAAGACATGAAATATTTGTTTGCCCAACAGACATTATTGTAATTTTATTGACATGCATAGTGTGTTACCAATTGAACTAATTATTACGTTTACAGTCATTAAATCTGACCGATCAATACAGTATCCAAGCGACAAACAGAATGAAATTACTTGCTGTACTGAATAAAAACAAATCACATAAAGAATGCAACAATTTTCTGCTAATATATACCAATATACTCCAATACAAATACTTCTTTAAATGAATAAGTGGGTAATGGTTGTCTTGATAGTATATTACGTACCGAGTGAGATAAGGAGTCACTCACCCACGAACGAAAAATTGTAAGCACGTTAGCAGAGTGCGATAATTCGCTAGTGGGCATAATTGGTCGTATCCTCGAGGTGCGTAATATACTTTTTCTACGACTGATAGTAGAAAGAAATGGTAAAATATATTTGTTTCGGCTACGGATAAGTAACTCACTGACTCAGTCAGTCAGAACTCAATTAAATGATTTAAAAATTGGTGGCAATATTTCCTACAAATCATTTTATCAGGGTTCATGTTCATGTGGAACAATGTTGTCGAAATTTCCAAAAACGTTATGCTGAACATGAAATGTCGTTCAGACTAGGTAAAAATGATTCGACGTTTTCAAACCATTCCTTGATATTCAACCACAAGTTCACGAATCTAAACGATACAGAAACTTTGCCCTATGCAAGAAAGGGTTGCAAACTCAATTATTTGGAATCCTTAGAAATTCACAAGCATAAATGTTGCGAGTACAACCTGTTAAATGATCAAATCGATTTAGTTTACTCACCGGTTCTCAAGTTAGCATATCTGCATTGTCACTATAGTATAACAATTTTCAATTGAAGGTAATACAAATTGAACTGATAGCTAACGGCAACAATGTTAAATGTTAGAACTAAATTCTTACCGGTGTCATTTTTATTGTCTATGCATCGCCACTGTAAATAATTGAAAAGTAAGATATTTCCATAAAATTTGCCCCCGTAACAAGATAGCTTCTGCATATCGATAGGATGTACGAGCGAATAGGTGAACCAGTTCGTTAAATTCTTTGAAACATCGGTAAACTTGATCAACACTTCGCAGGTCTATTATAGTTGCGTCCTTAAAATGCCATAAATAGTCTTTCGGTTTCTTCATTATCAAGCGTCCTTATCTGCATAGGCGTAGTGTGTTCTGTTTCTTGCGAAGGTGACTTTGTTTTGTATTTATTAAATATATTTTATTATATTTATCAAATAGACCGTTATATTTATTAACTTTAAAATATAAGATAGAGTTGGCCGATACTTGTTTTACAAAATTTTATGATATTTATCAAATAGATTGTTATATTTATTAACTTTCAAATGTAAAATAGAGTTGGCCTTTATTGTGAGATAATTAGTTGACCTAGTCATTAAACTTAGGTATAAATGTTCGCTGAACTCAGGTATAACTGTCATTAATTAGTTCGTAGAATATTAGCTAAACCCAGGTATTATAACTGTCATTAATTAGTTCCTAGAATATTATTAGTTTCTAGGTAGATAGTGATATTTCAAAAAGTATATATAAATAACAATGTACGTGGTATTCAGTTTGTTAGTGAACACGCTTGAAAAAGCTACTGTGTAGCGAAACACGTGTTGCGGATTTGTTAATCTGTTCTACTGAAAATCTCACAATGAAGTGTTTTTCAAAATACATCAACTTTAAAATAGTTTTTGAGATAAGTAAACAACTGACAAATAGCTGAATAATATGATGGAATTTTATTATTTTTATAGTGTCAAGATGGATGTAGTAGGTCCAAGTAATGCACAAAGAAAGCAGAAGTTTATGTCGTTGAAAGAAAAATAGATTGTCTGTAGAGTGTACGAAAATTTAAAAAATACACTCCGTACAGTGGAACTGTACGGAGTGTTCATTTTTAACGGGAATATCCGTGTCGACAATTGAACGCATTGTACGTGAAAAAAAGATTACTGGGATTGTGGAAGCTCCAAAAGTACATTGTCGTGGTAGGAAAAAAATTGAATTGGACGGGTACCAGAAAAATGTTGTAATAGTAATGGATAATGATCTCATTCCAAAAATGAGCAAAGAGAAGTTAAGGAAAATAATAAAAGAAGATTTTAAATTCATATATGCCAAAAGATCCCCTAAATCTGCCTTAACTGAAAGAGAAGACGGAGATATCTTCGCTCTATTAGTGAAATGCGTTCTGCTCACAAAAAGATTTATTATCTGGACGAAACGTGGGTGGATGCTGTTGACTCAGTATCTAAGATCTGGCAAGATACTACTGTAACTAGTTATCGTCAAGCATTTGTGGACGGTTTACGCGGACCAACGGGTAGAGGGCAACGACTACTTGTCGCCCATATAGGTAGCAAGAGTGGCTTTCTGAATTCCTTCTTTCACGAGTCGAGCTAATGCGAGATTGGGCTAATGCTGTAGCCCATGTGATTGATTGATTGATTGATAATATGTTTATTGTTTAAGAATAAATTCTTGTTACAAACACAATGTCATAAATAAATATCAACATAAACATGAAGTATGCGTGTATAAAATATAAATGATTAAAATAAAATATAAACTATATATACATACATATGCAGATGTAACTTGACAAGAACTAGGACAACGAATAAAAATATATGTTTCACACACAGTTCAATCGCAGTTTCATCACATTCTAAATTACAGGGCATCGGCAAGATATTCTTGTAGGTCATAATAGGCTTTATCACTTAATAGCTTTTTACATTTTTTTCTAAATATGATGAAAGGTGTTTCTTTGATTTCATTGGTAAATTTATTGTATATCTTGATTCCATTATATATCAACGAGTTTTGAACCCAACATGTTTTTGGAATTGGTAGACTCAGTTCATTTGACCGCCTTGTATGGTAGTGGCTATAGATTCATAGTTCTCCCAATTTTTATATATAATTGACACAGTTTACAATATAAATTTTGAAATAACTATAAGGATTCTATGTTCTCGAAAAAGGGGTTTACATGAATCCTGCCATTTCGCTTTACATAAGTACCTGATTGCCCTTTTCCGCAGGACAAAAACCGACTGCATAAGTTGTTTACTGCAAACCCCAGTTCCTTTGAGATATTTCTCAGTGCAAAACATCCTGATGCCAATTTTTTGTTGATGTGTGCAATATGCTGAGAGAATTTTAAATTTTCATGTAAATAAATTCCCAAAAATTTCAAAGTGGAGTTGAATGCTAATAGATTTGTTTTGCTAGTATTCAATGATAGAATATTCGAGACAAACCAATTCTTCACTGTTTTCATGTCTTGGCACATTTTGTTATGCAATCTGTTTTTGTCCTTGTCATGCCACACTAATATGGTGTCGTCAAATAAGGTAAAGCTTCCTGTAATCGATATGTTGGTCAAATCATTAATGTATAACAGAAACAGTATAAGACCTAACACAGAGCCTTGAGGTACTCCACAATTTATCTCTCCCACGTCCGAGTTAGATGACATTCTTACAAATTGTTTTCTGTCAGAAAGGTATAAACTAATCCAAATATGAATGTTGTCCCTAAAAGCATATCTTATGAGTTTCCGAAGCAATATGCTGTGACACGGTTAAAAGCTTTGGATTAGTCATAAAGCACTGATGCAGTGGCTTCCCCGTTGTTGATTTCATTATACACCAATTGCAATACTGTTGATATAGCTTCACCTGTACTCTTAAAATTCTGAATGCCATACTGATGTGTACTAAATATCCCATTACTGGTCAAAAATTCCATAATTCTTTTTTTACCAGTTTTTCAATTATTTTTGCCAAGTTGGGATGAGCGATATAGGCCTAAACTTTGCTGGATTTTCATTGTTGCTGCCTTTATGGAGAGGAATGACAACCGAGGTTTTGAGAATTGAAGGAAATGTTCCTTGCTCAAAGGAGTTGCTAGTCATTTCAACAAGTATATTGAGGGCAGTCTCAGGAAGACTTTCGAGAATTTTAATAGAAATTTCATCAAAGCCAGATGCTTTCTTATTTTTTATGTTTCCTATCTTTCAATTCATTTATACTGATATGGTGTAATGAAAATGTACTGTCTACATATATACAGATTTTTTAAACAGATATCACTGAGATATTCTAGGGGATCGTAAATAGGTACAATGTTTTAACTGAGTTTTGTTGCGACGGAGCAGAAATAGCTGTTTGAAAGGTCAGGATTCAAGGATTTATCTTTTGCGTTTGTATACATATTTTTCCTCTGAGTTCGTTGATTATGGACCAGTTTTTTTTAGCTTTCTTGTCAGCTTCCGTGATTCTGTTACTATAGTACAAGTAATACTATTCATTAGGTATTAGATAAATCCATTACAAAAATGTTGCTTTCAATCTTGGGTTGTAACGTTACTGGGCATTTGTACATACTTTGCTTGATCAAAAAACATTTTATTGTGAGATTCTCACTAAACAGTTTTACAAAAACGCAACACGTGTTTCGCCATACAATGGTTTCTTTGGGCGTAGCTTTACTAACAAAATTCTACATATTCAATGCTTAATACTTCTAATTTACAATTTGAAGTACCTAAATTTCAACTACCTAAGTTTTACCTAGGCATTTAATGTTTTATGTGTACCTGCGTTTGTAATGAATTAAATGAACTGAGATTATTTACCACTTTCCACATTTGAAAAAATATTTGGCAATGGGGAATTATTTATTTTCTATTTGGCCATTCAGTGAATTACCCGAATTTTTAATTCTACCCATTTCTAGACATTCTAGAAGATTGAGTTTCAAACTTTTGTCTTCTAAATGTAACACGTCGTATTCACTATTGAACTCATGTCCTTCTGCTAAAAAGTGGTTTGCAAATGTGGAATTGGTCTTTCTATTTAAGAAACTACTTCTATCTTCTTTAATTATTTGTATGTATTGTTAAGTTGTTCCAAGTCAATATTATATTACCATTACTTTTACTCAAAAGTTGACGACATTTTTGAGGTGAAGGTTTTATTGATTCCTAATGTATAGTTTAGAGCATGGTTGCACAGACTTATGAAGACTAGGGGCCACTCGGGCAAATCATGAACTGATGTCGGGCCGGTCGCCAGAACTATAGGTAATTAAAGACAATAAAGAATTGATAATAATTTATTAAAATTCAAAAAGAATTTATTAATTTGAAGCGTGGCACTGCATAGTGCTTACAAT
>WOGN01009016.1:0-11006 GCA_015342105.1 Leptinotarsa texana
TTTGTTAATCTTTTCTAATTTTTTTCAGGGTTTTCAAATCAATTTATATTATATTGGACGATGGAAGTCGGAACTGATGAAATACACCACGAAACATTGTCAATCACCTTCAAACAAACAGTAAATACTACTTTTTATACGTAGTAGGTTAAAAGGGAATTTAAAAAAGCTAACCGGAAATATGTTAGGTAGAAAAATATGTTACATAAGTCACATTACACAAATCCATATTCCACAAAATTTGTGCACAATGGGACAAGAATACTTGACTCTCTTTTCACAGGTAGAAGTTGTATTTAGAAGTTACAACCCATGATGCACAGT
The DNA here is from genome assembly GCA_015342105.1 of Leptinotarsa texana. Classification (NCBI taxonomy): domain Eukaryota; kingdom Metazoa; phylum Arthropoda; class Insecta; order Coleoptera; family Chrysomelidae; genus Leptinotarsa; species Leptinotarsa texana. Next base: position 325 of record WOGN01009016.1, read on the forward strand.
GGAATATTGAGCGTAGTTACAGACACATCACTTAGCCTACTAGACACAAAAAAGAGAAATTTTTTGAATTGTTTTCACAAAATATCAGTCATATCAATAAATATAGTTACAATTGCATAACTATAACTTGGAATTTTGTTCAGTTCCGACTTTTTACTCGAAATTTAGTGACTTTTTAAGTCTTCGTCCGAAAGCTAGATAACGATAAGATGGCAAACAGAGAGTCCACGTTTTTATGCCCCTACTTTGCCAGATAGTCTCAATCTAAATTCGATCGTCCTTTACACTGCATGTATCTCTTGTTAGAACAGTGTTTGTGTAATTGTTTCAGAGGTTTCAAATATATTATATGAAACATTTACCATAAATTGAACATAGATATTTCTTAAGCATATGTGTATGAAATATTTCATTAATGATTTCGATGATTCAATTAATAATTTCAAATTCGAAAGAAACTTTTTCAGGGATACAGTTTTGAGTCGACCAATTTTGTTATAGGTCTGGATTTGTTCCGGCTTTATATTATAGAAAATAGTCTCTCCCTTGAAAAAGTTTCCACATGTTATTCTCACGATTACCCATAAACATTTTTATGATTTGTTGAAAAATTACCCTGTTGACATGAATCAGAAATAGACAATGCTGAAGGGTCTTTGTTGGGTTTCCAAAATCACTCTGAAGACCAATCTGAAGAGGTTAAAAATAAACTATCACATCTACATCACATTATTTAGAAACACTTTCCGTTTGAAGAAGTGCCAGTTAGATACAAGAGGCATTTGTAATACAAGATCTCGACCTAGCCAGCCTTTTCTTCTGAGGTGTAACTCGAACCCTACCTTAATTGGAATATGACACCCCCCCACTTAGTAGGTTGAAAGTATTGATGGTTCTTGGGTGAAAACTTATACCTTCTTACGAACGGAATTGATTATTTGTTCGTTATTAGATTTTTGCGTAAGTTTTTTTCACAGTTATGCGATTGGTTTCCATTGGCCCACCTTGTATACCTACACTGACTGAAAAGGCTAAAACATCTATATATTTTTACCTATAGTACAAATTACCGACTTTCACTAATGAAAACACTTCTGTAACTTCTAACCACGGATTGTTTTCCAGTGAATGAAAATGTGACGAAAAATAATTCACACAACAATGATTAATTAAGAAATTGCGAGAGTAGAAAGAACACAGTAATCGTTTTCAAATTCCAGATTCGCTACCTGTTGTAAAACACCTTCAGTATATCGGTTTTCACAAATTATAATAATGTGGCGAAGAATGCAACATTTCCTGTCGTAACAGCACGTGTGTCCTGTCTGAACTCGAGCCAAATGACCAGAAAATATTTGTCTTTATGCAATAAACAAAAACATGTACTAGAAATAGTATTTTGCCTGTGAATGAACTCTCATAATGAGGGCAATTAACTGGGAAAATGTTATCTCCAGAAATATATAAATGTTCCTGTCGATGACAACACCAACAGTAATGTCTTAAGAATCGTGAAAAAATCGTTGTTGAAAAATGTTTTTGACAATCCACTTCATTCTATCATGATTTCCAGTAGAATTAGAGCTGCAGCTCCCCAATACTTTCGATAGCCTAATTTTTTAAAGGTACGTAGTGAAGCTCAGAGATTTTTGATTAGCGTTAAGAATGTTTCAGAAAACATTTCTGCCACCTTGACTCAATCCACTCCTCTTTTTCCCAAATCTATGAATACCTCATTCCGCTGAGTAGCTTGACCTTAAGCGGCATCACTGGTAACAACTGATAAATCTTCGTGAGTATACGCAAGAAAGCTCTTCTGATATTTATTCTGAATGGACGGTTATATTCCTACAGTTTGCACAAAAAACGGCGTGTTAGCAATCACTTTCAATATTTTATTGACAGACAGTCCTAGTTTACGAAAAGAGACTCCTGTTAATTATAAGAGCGTTTTCATCAAATGATGTAATATGTCAAAAATATTGCAAAACCATAGAGCAAGAGCCCGTTCGTTATTTCATGAAAGTTGCATGGTCCCAACATAAGGAGGGCATGATGCAGTTCGGATAATGGTGGGTCTGACATGTGTGAAAACTTTGATTAATTATAACTGTACTAGTATATTCGTTATCTGAATAACTAAAAGTAAATATATAAAATATGTTTTTTCGTTAACCAGCTGTAGCACCCCTACCATCAGAAGTCGAAGTTTGTGCGAGCTAAGGACTAACGAGGTATTAAATTTTAACGTGTAATTCCTAACCTAACTATAAGAAGATATGTAATTCCTCAGTAGCCGAATTGTTTCGGTATTTCTTACACACCAGACAAGTTCAGAAGATACATGTAGGTTATGAGCATGATGAACTACAGTCTTATACACTCAAGATGAATGCACTCCTGTATTTTAGTCAATTTTGAAAGCAGAAATTTGATTTTTGGTACAGGCGTAGACCTTCATGGACCGCACTGTTCGCAGTACTTAGCCCGAGTGACAGTCTTAAACCCAGCCTGCTGCGATTCCAAGAAATGGTCAAATTCTCGATATTTTGCTTCGTGTTAGAGATACGGAAATAAGATATTTGAAAGTTATTCAGAAGTCGATTTTAACCCTACATACTGAATTTCAACCCATAATTCGGAATTTAATTTTTTTTCATAATTTTCATATTCAAAAGTCCAATTTTCCATTTATTACTTTCATAGCTTCTTATTCAGAACCATTAACTGAAAATCGGACTTGAATATGGAATCCTAATTTTGCGTTGAAATGTGGCATGTATGGTCAAAATCGATTTCTGAGGCTGGGTTCAAGGCTGTCAGTCAAGCTGAGTATTGCGAAAAGTGCGACCCATGAAGGTCTATTCCTGTATCAAAAATCGAATATCTGCTTTCAAAAATAAGTAAACGACATTTTTCTATAATTTCTCGTGAACAATTTAGCATAGCAAAAATGTCCGTATACAATAAAAATCAAACAATACAAAGACCTTTCTTCTCATTCACTCAACCGCTATTTGGATATTGGTTCTATTCCAAGTTTGAGGCTTTCGAATTTCACCGTTTCACTCTACTGAGAAAATATCCTCTTATAGTTATCGAAGTAACATAAATTTTAGCTTTTATACTATAACGTGAGTCCAGTTACAATGTATTGAGTATAAGTGTTTCTGCAGAGGATTTTTCAGAGATTTGTTACTTGTTACCTGCTGAAGCCACTATGCAAACTTCATAGTAACCCATCAAACTCAACCTATTTTGAGGACATAACGAAAGTCCGGAATTTACTGACTGTTAGACTCACGTCTTACAGCGTACCCTAAACTAATCTTCCTTTTTTGCTAGAATTTATTGCATTTCTCCCGAACTTTCAATTATCTGTAAAACAAAGACTGATCCAATATGGAATATTACCCAAAAATTTGAGGATAAGTAACCAACAACTGCTCTTTTTCTTCTCTCTTTCTCTTCTCTTTTTTATTCAAAAATGGAGTTGTTGATCAATCAACAACATGAAAGCATTTGTAAAAAATGGAAACAACTTTTCTACAACCTCTATTTAGTAAGTTTCAAAGTATAATCTGGTATTGATTCCACATATGGGCTGCTGACTCTCTTACAAAGGAGGGTGCTGCAAGCAGCAAGATTGAACACCTGGATGGCAAGAATATTTATAGACTTCTGGCAGATTCTTCCACCATTGTCTCACTCCAAAGCGTTCCTTCACCTTTCGAAGCTTGATACCAAACAGGTGTTGGACTGTAGTAGGGATGAACTACTATGTCACTACAGGTCACTGTCCTTTGAATCATCATATGCAGAGACTCGGACTGTCGGAAGACAGTGTGTGTCTCCTCTGTTTGGAAAATTGAAGAAACAGCAGAGCACATACTTTGTGCCTGCCCTGCTGGAGACTAAATTAGGTTTTTGGAGTTTGGCAGAGCCGTACTCTAACCATATGACCTGAAAGACCATTCACCATACAAACTAATCGGCTTCGTTAAGAAGCTGGGTTTATTTGGTCGAGTGTAAACCTAACCTAACTTAACCTAACCACATATGGGAGTAATACGTCTTTACAAGAAAAATATCATCTTTAAAAATCTCAGAATCGAAAATCACATGTGGTTTGTCAATGCTCATAACAAATGCAAATTAGAAATAAAGAACTCCACAACTATATAATCAGGAATAAACTTTTTGTCAATCTTAATAGTTCTAGATCATTCTGTTCAGCGGCTCAAGCCATCGCCAAAAAGGTGGTCAGAAATAATTTACTGTAGTTGATTTCTTTAGATCTACTTGTTTATTAATATAATGTGACCACTAAAAATAGGGTCATGACAAATACATTCATACATATATTTTGAGCAATTTACCCAAGCAGCAATGTAGTACTTTGATGAAATGAATAAAACACTCTCGTCTAATTACCACTAGTTGATTTCATTTATACGACCGGTTTCGGATTTAACCCCATTATCAAGTGTAAAATTTCCGAAGGAAGCAAGAAAGCAATTAACTTCAAAACTCTTCACAAAAATATGTACATCATGCAACTATTTTCTAATGAATATAGACAAAAACACACTTGTCTCGTCATTTCATTTAGATTGATGCAAATCGGCTGCAGATGCACATCTTCACCGACAGCAGGAGGTTACAATTCTTAATGATGATCTAGAAGTCATTTCGAATTGGGGTGAAAATAACCAGGTTCAATTCAAAGCCACAAAACCACTGGCATCGGTTTCCTCCAAAAAGATAAATGATTCGAACCGGATATAATAATGTCAGATCAGCCAATTCCTCTATCTGCTTCGATAAGTCACTGAAATTGCAAAGGGTGCTTCTCAAAAGCTTGAAACACTGTTCCAAACCGGAAAACTGTACACAGCTCAGCAACTTTTGATGTTTTATAAAGCTGAGATCAGACTTTCTTTAGAGTATTGTTCTTATGTATGGAGCTCTATCGCCAAACATACTTTGAAGTTGCTAGATCCAATTCAGAAAATAGCCAACCTTGATAGTCTGGAACAACGAAGAAAGGTTGGGGATTTGTCTCTCTTCTATATATATACTTTCACGGAAAGCGTTCAAGTGACTTGGCACATTTGATTCCACCAAGAGCGGTACATGTCAAAAATACGCGACGGACTGTGGCTGCTCATCGTTTTGAAGTCAGTACAAAAAACAGTAGAAAAACAAAACCTTTTTTTTCCCAAAAACTAGTGTATCCTAGAAATATACCCCTTTCAAGTTAATTTGTTCTCTTAATTATACCTGTAAACATTGTTTTGTCAATAAGAAGTACTGAAAGTCACTAGTAATAACAATAAAAAAATATTCCAGCATGTCAAGAAAATTTCAGGTGATAATCGCTCATGTAAAATCATGTATCGATAAAAATATTGACACTACGATCGGAATATCAAAAACTCAAACGAAATTATTAATAACTGACGTGTATTAGCCCACATAGAACAATGATGTACGAGATACATTGATTGATAAGCAATAACTAGTAATTTGTTCGATTGATGACCTGTTTATTTTGTACAAATTCATGTTCAACTTGAAAGGGTTATATTTTTAGGAGTGACTAATTTTTGGGAAAGAAAGTTTTTGGCTTCCTACTAGTCCGTTTTGATACAGAAAAAAGTGGGAATCTTTCAAAGAAAGGAAAAACGTATCAATTTTAAAAGAAGTAAATATGTAGATCATTCATGATCTACACACCTATGTATAGAATTACTTCTATTAAAATTGATAACATAGATGTGTAGATAATGCATGTTCTACATATACAATTACTTCTTCCAAAATTGATTACTTCCTTCCTTTATTTCCAAGATTCCCACTTTTTTCTGTACCAAGATGGAGTAGTAGAAAACCAAAAACTTTCTTTCCCTAGAAATTCATATCGAATATAATATATAAAAAATTACTTTTGTCTAATTTAGAGTGGATTAATTATCTATTACGTCGGTTTCGGTTTGTTAGACCATTCTCAAGTACTTAAGAATTGTCCAATATTCTGAAATTGTCTCTCGATGAAATTTGGACATCTTCTGAAAAAAGAACTCTAATGATATTGTAGTTTTTCAGATTTCTTAATAGTCATTCACTTTGAGAATCGTCGACACGAGTAGTTAGCATCATCATGTCACTCACCTACAACAACTCACTCTTCTCTACCAACATCAGTACAAACTCCGAAAGGTCTAGTCATCGAAACTATCGGAGAAGAACCAACTAGCAGTTTTAAATTATTTCATTACACCAATTTAACTGAGCTGTTAAGGAGTAGTGTAATGGACTCAGAAATGCTGCACCAGTTAACTTTGGTTTCAAATAAGTCGTACGTTTTGAAGTCTACGAAGTCATTAGGAAGCTTAGCAAGCAGCCAAAGGACTTTGATCTTCGACACTGAGGAGAAAGTTCAGCAGAAAGTCACAGAGACCACTTTCATTCACATAATACACAAGGACGGGGTCTTTTTGAAAAACTTCGCAAATATCACGTAATGGAAATTTGCTTCCGCTGGATATGTTAGCTGAATTAGGAGATTGAAAGTTTTGTCCTGGGCTGCTAGGATGGTATTAATCGGTATACCGCTAGCTCACAAGTACTTTATCGCAAATATTGTTCCAAAAGTTATTACCAGAAGCAAACTGAAGAGTGAGGTCTATGAACAAGCGGTATTATTCTGCTAAAAAGCTATAAAATATGGCTAGAGCTGTAGCCGGCTGAAACCGTATAACGAACATATACCTGATAATCCTATTTAGTCATAACAACCACTTCCATGTAAATGAAACCTGAACCCAACGCCGAACGACATTTCTCCTATGTCTTTCACTGCAGCTTAGACAGAAACCAAAGCCCAAAAACAAAGCATTCATGATCTAACAGGCAACACTGTTTCGAATCACCATAGGTTTCATCATTGGTGCTAAACTGTACTGAAAAGACATTGCTGGATTAAACTCCCTTTGAAGAACACACCTGTGTGAGTGACGAAGACGGCATCTATAGATGCTCTCTAAGGTGATGCTAAGCTTTGACACCAACCACAGAACGATATTCTTCCTTTGTCTTTTACTGTAGCTTTAAATGTAAGGCAACTAGACGAAACTATAGCCCAAAGGCACAGCATTCATCATTCAACACCAAACAGCGCTGTATGTCTCATCAGAGTGCTAGATTGAATTCCGAACGCATGACAAGCCTGACTAAGTAAAGGCCATGACATCTCACCTTACGAAGACGACATCTATGGATCGACAGAAGGTTCAATCCACAATTATCAAAAATAAACGAGGCTCGCAAAGGCGACCTGTTGCAAAGCTAGCAGTGAAAGACATAGGACGAATCTCGTTTGGTGTCGAAGCTTGTTTTTATAACAGATCACCTTAGAGAACCTCGTTCATCTTTAATATTCGTAAATTGAGTTTTCTGACGATGTTAATGCCTCTAGTTACTCAGGCTTATCCTTTGCAGATAGTTCAAATCCAGTAATGCAGCATGGTTTTGCCTAGCACCACTGATGAGACCTATGAAGAAATCGAAACAGTTGTGTCTGGAATTGGATCACAAATGCTTTGTTTTTTGAACGGTTTCATTCAGCTTTCCATGTTTGTTTGGATCAAATTTATAATTGAAGTTTGACACCCTTCCTGTTGATAGATTGATTTGATATTTGATGATAATACAATTAAAAAAAATTCACAACTAACACAATATGTTGCGGTCCAGTATTGACGTAGCGAAAGGATTGGTAAACGGCGCTATAGGCTACATTGCAGAAATTGTTTGGTCTCAGTTTCGTCGAACACAAATGTACGAAACAGATATACCGTCAGTTCAGATAAATTTTGGGAGAGACGGTGTACATCTTATCCATCCTAAAGCCATACAGTTTTCAGCAAAATTCAATCATGGGATGTCTGAAAGAAGAATGTTATCCTTAATTTTGTCATGGGCTTCCACTGTCCAAAAAATGCAAGGCACTATAGACCACGCAGTTGTGTACTTAGTCTCGAAATTGTTTGAAGCAGGACAAGCATACGTGGACCTAAGTCGAGTAAAGTCGTTGGTGGGTTTATGTATTGAGGAGTTGGTTTGCAACAAATTGTCGGGAAATAAACTTTGTAAAACTGAGGCATTAAATGAACTAAATAGAATGAGAAGAATCAAGCAACAAAATTATAAACTAAAAACTGGCGCGTAGCTTAACCCGGATAAATATGTTAATACTACGCCCAACGATTCTATATTTTTTGTATCAAATCAATACCGTAGATTGCTGAAGATAGTGGTGTGATGACTGCTACCTTGGACCTTCCGAATTATTTTTTAGCTTTTAGTACTTTATCTATATAATTATTACCTTTTTTTTCAATAAAACCGTTTAACATTTTTTTTACTAATTTCTTATTTTTTTTAGTCATTTCAACTAGTTGTCTAGCAGTGAAAGCTGCCGTGAAAGACAGTGAAGAAGGATCTCGTTCGGCGGTCGATGTCTCTTGTCTTTGCAACGTATCGCCTTTGGAAGCCTCTATTATCCTCAATATTTCTGGATAGTCTTCTGTCGATTTCGTAAATATCATATGTAGTCAAATTAGGGTTTCTAGCAAGCCTATAAAATCAGCAGAATAACCTTACAGCCAAGTAAGATTGTTCCTGCATATATTTTTCAAGTCTGTTCGAAGGATTGCTAGTATTCAATTGAAAATATAAAAATGTTCAAACTTTTGTTACGTTTTTTTAACTGAAAGAATAGAACAGGTTAATAAATTATTTGAAAAACTTCGGACTTGATCTTGAAACATTGTCTGTAGAACTCAAGAAGCAGATGACAAATTTGTGAAAATTCAATACTTTCAACAGAGAACACGATAAGAAATTGGCCAGACTACCAATTCGTTACAATAACTGAAAATTCTTGATTATCAAACAACATTTAGGAAATTTTTTCAACGAAATCACATTTTATTTTCCAATATTATAATCTATTATTTACTCACCTCTGGCTGATAATTTTTTGGTGTTTATGATTTTTGCGGCAAACTCCAATCCCGTAGATTTCTGAACACATCTTCTTACAACCGAAAAAGCACCTCTGTAACAAAAATAATATATATTATTTTTTATGACCTCAAAATTATAACCAATCAGATTTATTTTATTTCATTACAAAAATATTGTATCAATTATACTTTTGTGAACGACCTCATAAACAACAGATACGCGGAAAAACGTAGCAAATAATTGGGTGAATTCGCTAAAAATAGAGTCCTTGGGTCACATTACTATAGAAATAGCGCCTATGCTATTTCCAACCTGGGGTCTATAAATAACGATGTCTAATATTACTGGAATCACTTTTATTAAGTTTGAAAGTGTTTAAATCTGATTCCTGTGGATATTCTAATAAACTTATCGAGCTCCCATTCATTCAATTCGCGGTGGAGATGCTCAATGTGAAACGCTCCATTAAATTTTCCGTGTTTGAAACCAGTTCAGTTGTTGAACCGCTAAATTAATTCCGATATTTCGTGAAACTTTGGAAATGATTTCGATTCTTTCAGCCACAATGTTGTAAACAGTAATATAGGTCTTATTCTGAAATTGTGCATATAAACAAGTCTAGAATATGTGAAGGGGAGACAATCACTTGAACCACTGAAGAAACAATATATTAGAAAGTTAAATTACTATACTTGGCGGACCACAGAATTCTTTGAAAGCCAATCCTATTATTTCCACATTAAATCAAATCGATATTATCCTAAGTTCGAATGTGTTTTTAGAAACACATCTTTGCATTGGAAACACTGAACTTGCTGTTATGGAAAGATATCTTTTTATTGGTAGGTATGCAAAAAGTGGAGCTATAGTATTGACGTTACACTTCATTGTAATATTTTCACTACACAGGCACTTTGTAAAACCGAAACACATGATTCACTGTACAGTAGCTTCTTTAGGTGTGTTCGATTCCAAATTTAACTTTAAACTGTATTTCTTATTTATATTTTCAATTTGAATATTGATGACTTCCACTAACTAATCAATTACCACTAATTTCATCTATTCTAGAAACTAACTAATAAACTAATTGAAATGTTCATGACAGAAACTACCCGCGTTCTCGTACCAACGTCACTGAAAAGCGTACAATAATTACTGATGTAACAAATTTAACAAAGAATGAGATAAATCATTGAATTATGTTTGGTCTATATTGCTGGAGGAAGAGGAAGATTACTCAGTTCAATCTTCCTTTTGAAGATGATCACTTGCTGATTGAAACACGTGTTGAGGTGTTAAAAATGACGGTTTAATGTTGGGATGAAACTCTAGTAATATTCATCACTAAACCAGAGGTTCCAAACAGTGCATCACAAGTTTATATTTGGTCATTGAGTAAATATTCGAAATTTTTCAATCTACTGATTTCTCAGCATCCATATATATTGACTTTCAAATCTTCCTCATACAAATGTGATACTAATCCTACAATAATAAAGCAACACCTGTACCAGATCCTCGACACAATGCCACCATACTCACATATACAGTGTCACCGATAAAGTCCGCATCAAAAGGGAAACTTTTTTATTTATCGTTTTATGTGAAATTTGATTTTGGCAGTAGATTTTGCTTAAGAAATTATG
>WOGN01009018.1:0-11006 GCA_015342105.1 Leptinotarsa texana
TCTGTCCTTATACATATTTTATTAAGCTACTACTATGCCTATGTTCACTCGAGTCTAAATTATTGCTTAGTCTGCTACGGTAACAGCAGCAAATTGAATGATTTGTTGATTGCTCGAAAAAAGATACTAAGAACCAAGTGTTTTAAAAAATATGGTGATTCTTGTAAGCAGTTATTTACTAAGTTACAAATATTAACTGTGATATCCATGTATATTTTAAATTGTGTCACTTACATTAAGAATCATTACCATGAGTTTCAGCAAAGGGATACTATCCGCATAGCTGCTGGTTATGCTAATAGTTCTGATAGTTATACTGATAGATCTGATAGTTCCTGTACACAAATTAACATCTTTATCGAACGGACCTCATGTTATGTCTATAAAACTATTCAATAAACTTCCAACATTCATTAAAACAATTTCAAATATTCTCTACAAAGTCTCAGAAAAAATAAAGTATTGTGTTATTTTGAATTTACCAGTTCCCGAAGTGTTTTTGATTTATTGTATGTGTGTAACAACTATGTAAAGGAATATTGTTTTTCGGTAATGTGCTTGGTTGTTAAAGATTGTTTTGTGTTCTTGTAATAACTATTCAAATAATTACCATATGGTTGCTATCTCAGATCGTTCAGTTCTAATCTCAATTTCTCTGCTTCTTAAAAAAATATTCAATTTCGATTCTCCGTCTATTTCAAAAGATTTCAAAAATAAAATTTCAATTCAATATTCTTCTTTGTATCCAGAGAGGTGTCTCACTCTTTTAACTTAATGACTTGTATTGTACTGACATAATTCAATTGTTTAAATGTAACATTCTTTTCGACACGGCCAACCTCACTAACAGTAAGTTGTGACCTTTCATATCAATAATTTTATATTGTATCACCATCATAAAAACATTTATAGCTTTTCCCTGGAAATGATGATAAATTTTATCGGAATATTGGAATAACTTGTGTTATGAGAGTACAACTTCACACACGTCAGTACCGTTCTGCTGATCACCCAAAGATAATTCCCAAGTTTTGTTCTTAACTAGTCAGCAAAGACTGTCCTTCAATTAAATCAACAGGTATGGGTTTCTATGAAGATCTAAGAGCTATTCGTGGAAATGAAATTGTCAATATAATGAAACAGTGGTCCCGTTTAAAGAAGAAGCTAGCAAAGGAAAAAAAACCGTAGATGTTTTCTCCTGAGATGTCGTACTGTAGGAATACTACCAACACACACTGCACATGCAACCCAACACATCGATCAACTAGTGTTAAGACAAGATGTACAATATAATAACAACACACCAGGAACTTTCACTTGCAGGTTAGGAACCAAACTTCTTGATTACGAAATCGATAGAGTTGCTCAAGAATGAGATAATCCTACTATCAAATCACACCGTCTTCTTAGGAGGCAACAAATCTCTTCGAATAAAATCTTCCACAAAATTAGATTAAAGATTTCAAATACATTTAATAAACTTTCATCAGCAATTAATGAATTAAAACTTTCTACCAAACCAAAATGGATAAAGAATCTTTCAGGCACTAGTATCCCTGAGGACATTTCAACTTTTTTGGCCTCAGACCCCAAGTTTAGCTTCGAACCCATCGTAGATGGTACATTTTCCATAAAAAATCTTTTAGCTGATGTTGACTACATCACCTCCACTATCACTGATGATAATGAAAGAAAGTCCATAGTAGCACGACCTACTAATATTATTACTAATTTTATAACTTCCAAACAACATTTAAACAACATTTTTTTCCAAAACCTTTTCTTAAAAACTAAACATTTTTTAAAAAATAATCCAAACCTCATAATTACCAAGTCTGATAAAATTAATGTCACTGTGATACTTGACAGTGACCAATATATCAACCTTTCTACAAATCTTATTGAAAATCGTGATTCTTACTCACAAGTGAGTAGTAGATCCTACATTACAAGTTCAACGTAATTGTAATGATTCAATTTAAAAATTATGTGAAGTTTATCAGATTGACGAAAATACGTGAAAATAAGTGAATATCATCTCCTTGCTGTTAATTAGACTAGTTAATTCAAATGTACCTATCTACCCACTCCGTGTTGGAATTCACGAATATTAATTGATGAGAATATTTCACAGATTTTTAAATACTATCATTCAGTTGATTTTTGTCATAAATGTTTTATCTGATTATCAGTATTCAATCGATAGCCGTGTTAATTAGAGAATTTTAGTTTTTGCGCATCTGGTGGGTGTGCCAGTGATATTCATCAGTTGATGAGAATTTAGCTAATCATGCATCAGAACCTACTTTATACGATTTACTTGATGTATATTGAGTTACATAATTCAAAAAATTAATTTCATAAACTAAACCTCACGATTTGATCTCCACAAACTTTATTTGAGAAATATATCACGTTATGTTTCGCTTACACAGTAGCTTCTTCAACAGTGATTTGAATACTACAAAATGCTTTTTACGCTAATATTTATATACTTCAATTGGGACTACCGTCATGAAATTACCTAAACCTCTACAATTCTTAAATACCTGATGTACTTCTTGATTATGATTACCTGTAGCATATTACCTCACTTCCACATCAATAATAATACTTCCTGAGTTTTTAAGAAAACAAGTTCAATAATGGTGTCATTTGATCGTTCATTAGAACGTTTGAATTTTTAAGTTCATTCATTTCCATTGCTTCCAAATGATTCAATTCCAAACCTTTAATTTCTATGTGTAAAATTTCGAACTCTTCGTTAAAGATATCATTTTTTTCTAAAATATAATTTGAATATGTCGAAGAACGTATATTCCAATTTACATATCTCATATAATGTTCCCGGATTCGATTCCTAAATGTTCTGCCAGTTTAGCCAATATATACTTCAGAACACGTTCCATACTTTAATTTATATATACTCCTTATTTCTCGAATTTAGATGTTTTCTCTTTATTATTTTCAACTAATCTTCCAACATATAACGTGTTCTACATGCAATTTTAATATCTCGTTTTCTCAAAAATGAAGGCATTTTTGCTGTTGTTTTTCCAAAATACGTTAAAGCTCTATAATTTTGATTATCTAACTTGTCGATAGAAAAGTTTGCTTGGTTTGAAAGATACACAACTTCACCTTTGAAGTTATCACTTTAAACGACATGCGAAAATAAATGATGTTGACAGAAAGTTATTGTATATTGATGAATGTGAGTATTTCTCATCAATCATTTTGGCTATCTTTAAGTTACACAATCTGCAAAAGATTCAAAAAAGAACATCTTAGAGTTGTAAAAGGAGAAAACTTCTAGTTCGCCTGTATAATCATTGAACATATAAAAGTGATTCAAATAGAGAAAATGAAGTTTTTTTACATTTGTCACCTTTCAGAGAACAAGGACGATTTCGTCATGGACTACCCCATATTACAAAGTGAAAATGAAGGAAAATAATTGAACATGTTGAATCTCTTGAAATAAATAAAAGTCAATATTCAATTTCCTTTTAAACCACCAAAAATCACCATTATTGATCCTGTTCACATAAAATGTCAAAAGATAAGATGCATAATACTGAATGAAATTTAATGTCAAAATTGTATAATTATTATCACGGATATTCCTATTTTCCTGAAAGAAAAATGTTCTGTTCATCAGTAACATATATTGATAGCCTATAAAGAAGAGCTGAGAATTTTATTGATATCCATCTGTAAAAGATATCCCCTCATCTTCAGAACTGGGAAATTCTGAATCGATTTCTTCTCAAACCTTGTCGACAGATGTTAAAGCATAATCAAAATATCAAATGTGTTTTTCATAGAATTGTTCCCAAGAAGAGGCATTATTTGGAAAGATGAATATTGCCATACATAGAAAAATGAAATGATTAGTACTATATGATAACTTTTTCAGGCTTGTCTGGCCATCAGTGGGGAGATCCTTCTAGATCTACCTCCTCCCCACATTTTTCTGAAGAAAGAGTCAAGATGGACTTCATATAGACTTGTGCACATTGCCAATTGCACAAATCAATTTAATGCAGAGTGCCACAGAATGTGGGTTTTCTGATTGATTCGATCGTCACATGATGAAGATCCATAGTAATTTCAAAAACTACACCTCACAATTTGATCTTCACAAACTTTATTTGAAAAATATATCACAACATGTTCCAGTTGACACTGAAAATTACCTCTGACCTTACGCCTTCAACTGTCAACTACGAACTGCCTTATGAAGTACTCGAGTAGAGATGACTGGATCCTCCGGGAAAAGGAAATACTAAGAGCAGATAGTTGTTGGTTTACAGATGGATCAAAAACACATTTCGATTCTGGTGCAGGTATTTCAGTCGTAGATTCAAGGAACCTGTCAGAAACCTATTTCCAGCGGAAATTTACGCTATTGAATTGTGTGCGGAGAGATTGGAAGAATCAAACCTCATAAAAAACTCAATAAAAATATTCTCGGACATTCAAGCGGCGTTGAAAGCTCTTGACTCCTATCGAGAAACAACGTCTAAATTGGTAGCAAACTGCTGAAAACGACTCGCCTCGAAAGGAAGACTCTACAGATTGTCTCTGGTCCTCTGGTCTGGAGTCCTGGTCAAACTAGCCTGGAAGGCAATGAGGCTGCTGACCCCCTTGCAAACGAGGGTGATGCAAGCAGACTCATCGGACTAGAACCTGTCATTGGAATTGCTTTAGGCTACAAGGCATTTTGTCATCCTCCGAAGCTTGATACAAATCAGTTGTTGTATTACAGTAGGGATGTCTAACTCGCCTTCTTACAGGTCACTGTCATTTGAATCATCATATGCAGAGACTCGAACTGTCCGAAGACTGTGTGTCGCCTCAATTTGGAAAATAATGGAACAGCAGAGTACATACTTTGTGCCTGCCCGCTGGGGACCGAATCAGGTTTTTAGAGTTCGGCAGAGCTGTATTCTCCCCATCTATCCTGAAATATCACTCACCTTGCAAACTAATCGGCTTACTTGAGAAGCTGGGTTCATTTGATCGAATGTGAATAGGTGTGAGCCGCAATAAACCCTTGCTGGTTGTGGTGGAGAGTTGAATAGATCCACTCACTTTGGACCTTACCTAACCTTACTTTTCCTGATTTCATTACCAGAGTTTCAGTGATAATGTACTGTCCTCATGGAAAAACATTTCAGTGGAAGTGTTGTCTCTAAATGGAAGGAACTCCGCTCTTTCCTTCTATTTATTAGCTCATGGTCACAAATATTAAGTGTACAATTTATATGCCAAGTAACAGTGAATATTATTTTGATGGATATTATTGTCAGTGATAAAATGGACAAGTCTTTCAGTGTCGGTATTTTTCGGGTTCCAAGGCAATGTATTTATGGTATTTCTTTCTAACTTTTCGCTCCCGCGAGTGGCTAGCTTCTTCAGAAGTTTATACATCCTGGGTTAATAATATCCGATGAGTGATTATTACGGTTTCGTAACGCGTATTTTTAACGTTAATCAGCTGTCGCCCCCATACAAACGACAACTCTCAGAAGTTGGGAAACTTGTGCGAGCTAAGGACTAACGAGGTCTTACCTTTCAACGTGTGATTTCTAACACGGTAATGATTAATAAATTCACTTTTGGCACGCAGAAAATTGATAATGACACTTTGAACAACAAATATCTTGTTTAGTTTGGTTACTTGTTAACTTGATGAAGATGGTAGCGGCCAACAAGATTACTTTTCACATGCGTATCTAGTGAAAAGATTATGGATTATATGAAAACTCTCATTATTGACACAAACGAAGAAGTGGTTAAAACATTGCTCACATACATTGAGATTCGAATTTATATTGACTTTTGAATAAAGTATATTAATTTCATTTCCAAATCTGATAAAATTGAGTCATTGGTATATGAATTACTATATGCAAAAACGAATATATTCGAAACTAAAGATCCTACCTTGCTATTTATGTAATTACCAAAAAGTAGCTTGTCAAGGCTGGGCGTGAGTAAGGAAAATATGTTGTTTTTCACAGTCTGAATAGATGGAAAAAAGTGAGCCTTGTGGAGCCAGTTGAACATATTCATATATGTGTGCTGAAATAGCCAAAAATTCAACAACGAAGCTCCAAGCTTGAAATTCATATTTAATTGATATATTGAAGGGAATATTTACAAATTTTACTACCAACTGGGGTATAATAACTTCAAAATTGATTTTCATATATTATTCGCAACGAACTATGGTAAAAAAGATGCAGGCAAGTATATATACATCAAGTTTAAAGAACTAATACTCAATCATAATACGTGGCTATAGGCCTTTTTAATTACGCTATTACTACTGGGGAACTCTTATCAGGAAACAATATTGAATCAAAATATACGAGTATTAAACTGACATAGATATGTCATTACATAAATCAGAAGTGGGGGAATAAATGAGTAGTGAAAAGTTACTGTCCGAATCCAAATAAATCAATCAAGAACGTACTTTTGGATTAACTACAATTACACCCGATAATTATCACCCTCCTTAACAGCTGTCTTAGGTGCACAGAGAAACTCTCCATTACTTTTTGAGGAATGAACTATATATTTCACTAATCAGACTGCTTCGAAATATATCATCAATGTCAGGGCTTCTACTCACGGGGTATCATCTTTTTTGATATTTTGTATTCTTGCCATGGTTTTCCGTTGGAACTCTAAAGAATTTTTTCAATTGTTAGATAAATATGCTATATAGGTTTTTTTTCACCACAAAAAAGTGAACAAAAGGTAGTACAGTGCTCGACATGCGTTATGGAATTCTTTACCAATATTTCAAGAATAGGAAATGAAAATATTGAATCGACTGACCTAAGATGTTTTTAGGTTTCGGATGGCCCCTAGCTGGAGCCTTGCTTTCGTGACAACTTTACGATATTTACTTCCCTGAATATTTTTGATATCTCACCGTGAAAATCTCCTCGGTTCTATTTACTCCTGCTCATTAGATAACCCACCATCCCAGCAATATTCTGATAAAATAACGAACCAACAGGGCGGCTCGACTGATTCTTCTGAGTTCAGAAAATAATACTTCAGTAAGTGACTAAATGAAAGGAATTTCTGGAATTTCTTCCTGACGGATATTATTCCAGAATGTATAAACCTCTTAAGAGGCTAGCCACTCCCGCAAGCGAAAAGTTAGGAAGAAATAACAAAAATCCACGAACCCAAAAAATAGTGACACTGAAAACATTGGCCACGAAGCCCTTAGTTATTCAATTGAAACAATTAGACGGATATTTTCACCAAAATAATTCTATATTAGTTTGATATTATTAATAATTCATTCAATTTGGGACGGTAGCTGATCGGTTCGGCGTGTGTGGTTTGCTCCACGCACTCAATCGACCGATGTGTGAAATGGTAGTTCAAGCCGCGAGGCCGGATAATCCATTTTCTCTTACTATCATTCAACCCATGCCAAAAATCACACATTGAAATGTGCGACCTCTTTGGTAGGGGGGGGGCGACAGTATGTTAACGGATAAACAGATTTCAATAGAATTTTGTAAACTTTGTGGTAGATTCATTGTGGTTTTTTCTGCAAAGCTGATATAGCCGTATTGCGATTATACACAGTTTTTCACCTGATTCAGTGGCCGCCCATTTGAAACAGCCCTACAGTGATATATTCACTTTCTATTTCAAATGCTCACAGATATTTTCGTTTCATTCTCTGTTGGATATGCCCGACCCGACATTTTTTTTATCGACCTGCAAAATTCCAAGATATCAATGAAATCTCTAGTGTGTACTTGCTCTAAATGATAATTTCTCGTCCAATGCTCATTCGCACATAAATATAATTCAAGAAAAATTTATTTCATTTCCCATGCTTTGTATATTGATACTCATTGGAACTGTTTCATATATCTGTGATATTGTTGAAAGAAATAATTTCAAGGAAGTTGTTGAACTTTATGAACGTGTCTTTCTTAACTTTCCGAAGCAAAGCTAGGTATAATTGAATTTCAATGGACTGAACAATCTCAAAACGGTGAGAAAAAGTCTCTTCACCGTTTGGAAAATAAAATAAAACAATCAATTATCTATTATACCAGAGACTCAATGAAATTGGGCACAAACATTCTCTTAACTGCCAAGATTTCTCAAAATATGTAGTAATTCGATATCTTCCTCAGTTATTCGGATGAATTATTTCTACAGGAAGTGAAAGTCGACATCCGGCATGTAATACGTCAACTGAAATAATGACTGAATTCCTTGAGGATGATGAGAATTAAATTGTTTTTTTCATTCACTGGGAATTTCACTATTGTTCAAATGAAATTTCGAAGAAGACTCGGGCTTTTTATGAACGAATGGTAATGGAAATTCATTTTTATTTCGTGAAGGTTCACAAAATAATGAAATGGGTGAGTATTTGAATTTATATCTATACTTTGTGGAATATGTTCTTGAAGATTTTCACATTCAACTAGAGACATGAATTTTTTCCTTCGAAGCATTCCAGATATGAAGAAATACGTCTAGGTGAATTCGTGGCTATCTGGTTGTAATTCATTCAGATGAGAAAAAATTTATTGAAAAAACATGAGAAATCTTTTGTTATCATCATTTTATCTCTTTAGTATATGAAAAATGATATTATGCTATATTTTTTTGAACCTCTTCATTTATCAATATAATAACTACGTATAAATATGTCCTATATCTAAAAGAAAAAAAAATTGAAAATCTATCTATACAAATAAACTATCATGAACCACCTACTTCTCCTAAGTGTGTTAACAAACCCTGTTAAACCTTTGTGCTGCTCCAGGTTGTTATACAATAAACCACAGTAAATGCCAAACATTTGTGTCATTTTCATTCTTGAATACTGTTTGAGAAATCTCTTTTGTTTCACCACTATTGTTACACTGGCTCAATTTCTTATTTATTTTTTCCTTACACCATTTCCATGTATCATTCGAAAATCCGCAATCTCTTAACCGATGTGGAATGCTATCTATTTCATTGCATTTCAAACATAAACTGGAGTCACTGATTCCATGTCTCACAGTTTTTGAACCCACCGCATATATTTCGATTATTGCTTTGTATGCGACGGACCTCCATTTTGACGAAATGTTTCGGTTTCCAATGACTTTTCATACCGTACTCCAATTTATATTTGTAAATTTCTTTTCTTTTAACGGTTCATTCAAAACTTTTCTGGAATAATATTGATAAATATTTTTTGTGGTCATTATAATATTTTTGTCCCATACCCACTCAGCTGCTTGAATAAATTCATATATTTTTTAAGAGAATTTCGTATTTGAATATTTGTATCATTTTGAAACATAACATTTAAGAACGACTCATATGAGATTTTGACTCCAAAGCTTGCCCATGAATTTTGTAAAATTTTAACAAACACCGATTTTGATTTCAGTTCAAAAATTGTTAGGTTCAGACTTCCTTGTTTAATTGGTAAGTGTAGTTGTTCTCTACCCACCCTATATAGATGCCCACTCCAATTCTCTGTGATTATTCAATTTTTTGGCTCTGTCGTTTGGGAACTGGTAATACTTGTGCAATGTACCATGCTTCAGACAGTACATAAATATTTATATATTGAATTTTTTTAATTAAATCTAAATTACGTAAGTGGCTTGTAAAATTTTGTGAATATTTTGTATAATTAGGTTCCATTTTATTCTGATCATGTCCTTAAATTTTGCACATACTTTCATTCCCAAAACTTTAATCTATATTTTCGAAACACATTTCACTAATAAATAGAAAATTATTTGAAATTGAATTTGTATTTTTCACCCTAGTTTTAGTTGGTGGAACAGACGAATATAACTCCTTCAAGGAAATGGAGAATTTGAACATTTTCAGTGACCTCCAATAATTTGCAAAAATGCAAAGGCAGGTTGATTTTTATTAAATGGGTGTTTCTTTGAATAATAGCTTCAACTCTTTCAACTCTGCCCTAGGGTCTTGGTTACCAACACCCTTAGAAATCGAATAGCGAAGGTAACCAGTATGACCCATCATTCAACAGGTAATTTTCTTCGAATAAGGTATCCATCCATGTGATTGTTCACTAGGCAACCCCACTTTCCCCCCTTTCCGGAAAAATAAGTCACCAAGTAACTCCAGAAATGTTTATACAATAATTTATTTTTATTTATGGCAGATCTGTCTGTTTAAAATCTGTTTTTCCGTTAACAAACTGTCGCATCTCTACGAAAAACAATCCTCAGGAGTCAAAACTTGTGCGAGCTAAGGAATAACAAGATCTTACCCTTTAACGTGTGATTCCTAACACAGGCTGGACGGAAGCAAGTAAAAATCGATAGTTCAGCATAGGATTTGAACCATTGACCAACACGACGGCCGATTTGAGTTAGTGAACAAAGCATCCTCGTCGAACCGACCGGCTACTGACTGACCTGAAGATAGTGAAGAAAATTTCGATTATCTTCTGTGAATTAATTGAGTTTAAGATAATTGAAATTATGGATGGTTTTCCATTTCTTAGGGTCCATTCAACGTTTCTTCATGTTTTTTATGGCTTGTTGGGATCATCTTACAAATGAAGTATTATAATTTGAAATACGGAACAGTTGTTCCGTATTTCCACTTAAAATGCCTGACAACACCAATAGTCAGAAATGTTCGTGATGCTGCACAAAATAATTATCTGAGAACGCACAAACCAACAGTGTACGCAGAATGCTCAATACCTAGGATTTGTACGAGTTAACATTTTTCTCTATTTTTATTTGTGTCTCGGTCGGTAGCCGGGCAGTTGGACGTGGGTGCTTTGTTTACTCAGTCAATCGGCCGATATGTGAGTCGATGGTTCAAGTTGCAGGCAAAACACTCGTTTGTGTTGAGAATCACACGTTAAATGGTAAAGCCTCGTTAGTCCTTAGCTCGCACACGATTCGACTCCTGAGGGTTGTCGTTCGTAGGGGTGCGATAGCTGGTTAACGGCA
>WOGN01009019.1:0-11006 GCA_015342105.1 Leptinotarsa texana
TAATAGTTAATAAAAATTGACAAATATTTATAATCATTGATTTATCGATAGTTCATCAACTATATATGGCGCGTGACCGCGTGCTCTCCGCCCTCTATCTCGAAAACGGTTCACCGTATAAATTTTTTCTAAACAAAATTTGTAGAAAATTTTGTATTCTACAATATTGATAATACATTCAAAAAGCAAAAAACCCATAGGAAATGAGATATTTCCAAAAAAAGCGCAAAAAACCGATTTTTGTGACATTTAATAGTTGCTTACACCCTACCATATATAGGTTTTGAGACAACTTTTAGGGTGTCAATATACAAGTATTTACAGACTTACAGCTGGGTATGTCGAATTCCGAGGTGAACTTACTATAATGACTGGACTATGACTGTTCACAAAACCGAAACACATGACATAACCCCTATCTCAGGCGTATTCTCAGGCGTACACTGAAGTGTACCTAATTGGTGCTTCATATAATTTAACAATTTAAATCACATGACCCATTTAATGACTGAAATTTTATGTGAGTTCAGATATAAACTCATTAAGTGAACATGTTTTAAACTAATAACCGATTTTCAAATTAGAAAACACATTCGTAAGAAAAAAAGTATTGAATTCTTTAATCTAATAATTTTTCTCAAACTTTTCTCTTCCAAATATAATAAGTCATAGTCGTAGTTTTGAATTCATGCTCCTTTACCAAAATATGGTTCCAAATATAGATTTCGTCTTTATATTTAAGAACCTAATACTTTCATGTTCTTAATTGTTTGGTAAAAGGTTCTCCCCTTTTGACCAATATAAAAAAATTACAAAAAAACCAGA
Source organism: Leptinotarsa texana (assembly GCA_015342105.1). NCBI lineage: Eukaryota > Metazoa > Arthropoda > Insecta > Coleoptera > Chrysomelidae > Leptinotarsa > Leptinotarsa texana. The sequence continues at coordinate 826 of WOGN01009019.1, forward strand.
GGTTAACTTATATATTATACCCGATATATCCGATATTGAATGTCTTTATTGTTTTTAAAGAAATATTATTTGTTCTGTGAGCCACATCAAATTATTTCTTTTTTAAAAATGATCGGTTTTATTGATAGGTTCACTTATTTCTTGATGTGGGATTGACCTGGTAAATGCCGTGATTTCGTAATTTCTTGGAAACAATGAAGTCGATTATTTACTTAGTTAAAGGAAAAGCAGATTTTATAACCGTTGTTGGCAGAAATTTGTTTAATAAAACTCAGTTCTCTTTGTAAATTACTTTCTGATAGTGGAATATTCAATATTCTGTGAAATATACCATTGAATGTTGCTACTTTATGCTGATAGGAATGTGTCGACAAATTATGTATGGAGTGTCCGCCATCGTACTTAAATGCAATGCAAATGAACTCGTACCAATATTTTGCAGACTTTTCAACCTGTCTTATAAAAAAGGGGTATTTCCTTCTTGTTGTAAGATTGCTCGCGTTCAGCTCATTCCCAAAAAGGGCAAGAACAATTTTCCAAATAACTATAGATTAGTCGCGTTGCTATCAGTGAAATCAAAAATCATGGAGAAAATCGTACACCACCATATCCTTATATGTCTTTTGGAAACAAAGAACTACAGGCGATCTTCTATCATATGTCGCCCATATTTGGGAGCTGTTGCGCTCGAGAGCGCAATCGAGAGCTGTTGCGCTTAATATTTCTAAGGCCTTTGACCGTGTGTGGCATGAGGGTTCGTTAGCCAAACTTCGATACTATGGCTTGTCAGATTATTTTTGTGTATGGTACTTCAGCTTCCTGAAAGAATGTTCTCTGCAAATGACCGTCGATGGGTATCTGTCGAATACTTTCACTATCAACGCTGTTGTTCCTCAGGGATACACATTGTCTCCAACCCTCTTCTTATTGTATATCAACGACTTATAGGATAATACCAAGAATCTAATATAATGCTTAGTGTGCGAAATCACACTTCTCTCGTCTTCCAGGACATCAGCTACGGATGCACATCTTCATCGGCAGCAGGAGGTTGAATAATGTCAGGTCAGGCAATTCCGCTTTCTGCTTGGATAAGTTTTTTGGGGGTTAAAATGGACACCAATATGTCTTGGCACAATCATGTTGCTGGAATTGCAAATGCTACTTCTCAAATGCTTGGAACACTGTTCCGAACCAGAAAACTGTACACATTTCATCAACTTTTCATGATTTAAAAAGCTCAGATCAAACCTTCTTTGAAGTATTGTTCTCATGTTCTCAAAACTCGGCAAAATACTAGAAAACAATTTATAAACTAAATTGAGTACATTCAATAACAAATATGGATTAGTTTCAACAACACAATACAAGTTTAGGGAGGGAAAATCTATCCAGGACTCAATTCAGGTCTTAACTGGAGACATATACAATGCATTAGATGAAGGTATTCCATCAATAGCAGTATTTATAGATCTCACGAAGGCTTATGATACCGTTGACCATTCCATTCTTCTACAAAGAATTATCTAACAGACTTGAGGAAAAATATTGAAATTTAAAGGAAAAACGAGTCGAAAAAATCCATTACATGTGGAATACCCCAAGGTGCGGTACTTGGACTAATATTATTCACAATATACGACCTACTATGTGCGGAAAAAAGTGGAAAAATCACAAGCTTTGCTGATGATACTGTCCTTTTTTATACAGATAACAACTGGTATGACCTGAAAAAGAAAATTCAAACAGACCTCAATGAATGAAAATGTGGTTTGACTACAAAATCTTATCAATAAATTTCGAAAAAACACACTACCTACCATTTAACTGTCAAGATGCATTTCTCCTACGTTTGATATTACTTTAACAAAAGGTACAATAAAACTATTGAAAAAATTGCGATGCATTTTATATAGATTCAAGTATGTGACGGAATACTTGGACCAAGATCAAAAATTATTTCGTACAAAAGTCTTGTCCAACCACACGTGAAATACGGCATTCTCGGATGGAGCGGGGTGTCAAGAACACACCTTGATACATTGGAAGTATCCCAAAGAAGATTCTTGAAAATCATCCTGAATAAAAATAGTAAATACTCCAGTGATCAAGTATATAAAGAGACAAAAACATTTGATCTAAGACAAATATATTTTGAACAGCTGAATATTGCAGTATTCCAAAAAAAATTTACCTCAATCAGGATCATACGTATCTTACCAGAGGAAAAAAACAAATTTGTTCAACCGCTAATGAGCAAGTCAGTAGGCCAGAAAAGTCATCAATTTTTAGGTCCAAGGGCTTTCAACACTCTTCCCGATGAAATAAAAATTCAACAATCGATAGCAAAATTCAAAAGAGAATTGAAAACATATGTATATCAGAGAAACCGGAGAGCGATTCACCAAATAATTGAAAAAATTGAAAAATAACATCTTACTGCAAAATTAGTACGTTTCATTCGTTCTATTCGACTGTTGATTCATTTGTGAAAGTTTTAGTTTGGTTCTAATCACACTTCTCCATCAAATGTGATTAAATAATGATTTATTGATATTTCAATACTATTTATTTTATGATTGAGATATTTCAACATGTCATTGTGATAATGTGTTATTTCAATTATTAGTCTTATTTATATGTTATTATTTATATTTTTATTATCTGTCATATTTATGTTATCACGCACAAGTCACTTTTGTGACTTTTGTGATATTGTCTGTTTGTTCAACTAAATTCTCTATCAAATGTATGTAATGATATATTTGTGAATAAACATAATTATGATTATTATTATTATGTATGGAGCTCTACTCCCAAACAAACCCTGAAGTTACTGAATTCCATCTAAAAAACAGCTATCTGCCTGATTGGAGACGCGAACATCACGTGCAAACTCGATAGACTGGAATATCGAAGAAATTTTGTAATGTTCAAGTGACTTGGCACATTTGATTTCACCAAGAGCGGTACATATCAGAAATACGCGACGGACTGTGGCTGTAGACTCAACTCAGTACACCTCGAACTTCACTTTTTAACAATGTACCTAACAATGTACGTCAAAGATAGTTTGTGGAAGAAAACTATTGTATAGCGAAACACTTGTACATCACATATATTTTGTGTTTTTCAGGAAATTGCAACAACATCTAATCATAACCTAGTGAGAGCTACTATGAACCTGTTTGACTGTTTCATGGACGATTTTTTCGACGAGAAATACAGAGAGCAAGTTTCTGATTTGGATGTGAGAGCCCAGATTGAAGGATCTTTCTTTTTCGCCTGCATCTGGTCTATGGGAGGCACTATAGATAACGATAGTAGGCATAAGTTCAGTATGCTGTTTAGAGGGTTACTAGAAAGAGAATTTCCGGACAAAATTCGTACCGCTCTCGACATACCGTTTGAAATAAACAAACCTGAGAAACCGTATATTTTCACATTACCAGTAGGCGAAACTGTTTTTGATTATCGTTTTATAAAAGAGGTAAGTTTATAACTTCACATCAGAAATATAGAAATTCAGTCATAATGTATAGGGTTGCAATATTGGGATGAATTAGTTGATGTCAAAATAATGTCAGAAATGGAAAAAATTAATAATAAATATAGTTTAAAAAAACTATAAAACACGCTTTTAAAGAACATCAAACTAAAAAGTTGCAAATACGTTTTTTAAATGAGCTTAAAACAATAACGAACGAAAAATACTAGTATTATTGTGAAAACAGCGACGGGCGCTTGATATACAAAAATATGGCACAAAGCGCCCATGCTTTTTTCACAATAATACCAGTATTTTTAGTTGATTGTTGTTTTAAGCTTATTTAAAAAACTTATTTTAAACTTTTTAGTTCGATGTTGTTTAAAAACGCGTTTTTTAGTTTTTTAAACTATATTTATTTTTCACTTTTTAGTCCGATTTATTGTCAAAAATAATTTTTTTTAAAGTTCTAGTCACTAGTATCATAAATCTTTAACAGACGGCACATGAATGTAAAATTCCTCTCGAACAACATAATAAAGTTTGAACAGTCTCCAACAGAGGGCGGACAGTTGTAAAATTTGTTTCGAAGTAAAGAGAAAATTTGCAGTAATAATTTCAAAAAACAATTCAGTCTTGATGTTTTGATTTAGAGTTTTATTCAAAATATTAATGGAATAAAAACATTTTTTCAGTGAATAATTTCATTTTCCAAATCAATCTTCTGATTTGATATGTATGTTAAGCACCTTAATTGTAATTTTTTGATTTTTTGAAATATTTAAGTAACTGAATTTTTTAGGTGTACAATTTGCGATGAAGTTTTCATTGTTGAAATCCATATTCTGGTTTGCATTGAAATAATCGAATTAGATTTTAAAACGTATCTTTCGTTTCTTTCAAAACTTTTTCTGTACTGAATCACGGGTAATTGTAAATATTTAAATATTTCATCTGTAGTATAAAATTTCGCCAACACTTATAATTCTTAAAATATGTTCTTTATTTTGATTTCCTTTTGAACAACAAGGAGGTTACGTATAGCGGCATCTGCCCGCGAATAGCTCAAGCAATAATTGATGGTTACGTACAGAGCTATCTGCTCAAAAACAAGTTAGTCAAAAATTGATATTTACGTACAGCGCCATCTGCCCGAGAATAGATCAAGAAATATCAATGAGGTTACATACAGCGTCATCTGCACGCGAATAGCAATAATCCCGATAAATCTGTCGATACAGATCTCGAGCTTGAGAGTCACAAACAAACATACATACAAATAAACATACCTACATACACACATACATACATACTTACTTACATCCATACATACAGACAGAGACAGAAAGAGATATACATACAGGTGAAGCTAATAAAAATAGTAATGCTGTACTTTCCAAAAATGACTTGAGCAAAATATCAAATGTGCTACATTTTAGCTTCATTGAAATATGCATAAATATGCAGGGTGTCTCATTGAAAAAAAATAGTTTTCTATCAATAAATATTGATATTTTATTTGAAAAATGAGTTTTTTACATCGTTGACTTCTACTTAAGAAGTGTTCGGAAAATGTTTTCATCAGAATGAGACATTTTTTAGCGGTAAGAAAGTTACAGCAACTTTTTGAAAATGCACATGCTTCAACTCAGGAAAGATAATAAATTTTAATATGCCGTTGTCACTTCTACGTTTGTAATAAAATCTGACTCTCAGACACAGCCACCAATTTTCATATATCTAGTTCGAAAATAATAGTTTCCTTTTGACATTGTCCAATTTCGTCCACTTTTTACTAGTTGTTCCAATCTTTTAGTATTCCAATACTTGTGTGATAACTCGCTCCATCCATTTTGTCTTGCTTCTGGGCCTTCACCGTTCAAGTTTTCCGCTAATTTCAGCAGATATATTTAAGTTCTAGCGGACTCCGTATATATAATTACAAAATATCATTCGACGTGCTTGGCTTTCCTGTCATATCTGAAAATAGAGAAGACGGTATATATCACACTCAAATCGCCCCTGGATATCGACCCTTCGCGAAATTAGAAATGAAGGGTCTGTTCAGGGAAGGTAGTAGTAATAACCCTCAAAGCAAAGGTACACAGGGGAAATGTAATCTCTGATAATGAAGGTAGGTATTACACTCTCCTGAAAAATAATTATTCAAGTTGATACTTGATGTAACAAGCTCCTTGATTCATAAAATGTTTCGCTAGGTAGATTTTCCAAGGCAGATTTTCACAGTTATTCATGTCTGTATTCAGTCACTTTCACAGGTACTGAAGTGAAGTTGAATAAATATAGTTTTGAAAACTAAAAAACACGCTTTTAAAGAATACAGAAATAAAAAGTTTAAAATATTTTCTCAAATTAGCTTAGCCCAGATATTGACACTGTTCTTTTGAAAGACACATTACAGATTTCCTATTTACTTACATTCAACTATTTGATCAGAGATGCCACCACCAGTATGTTTCAAGGAATAACATTCATTTCTTGTTATAACCGGCTGTTTTCGTGATTTCTATTGATTCGAGTGGAAAATCAATTTTAAATATGAATGATATGTGATCTGACATGCACACTAGAAGGTATGTACAGTGTGTCCTATTTTCTGTTTATTATATTTGATAATATTATCAAATTGGACAAAAAATAGTTGAAATTGAATGTATAAATACAAGTGAGGTTTTGATAAAGCACGCTAAACAAATTTTATGACAAATAACTTGCTTGTTCTTTCAAAAGAACAGTGGCAAAATCAACTATTCACCTTTTTCTTTTAGATATTGGACTAAGCCTCTAACGTTACATGAATTACTGAAAGAAGTTGAGAATATGGATAATGACCCCCCCACCCCAATAATATCATCATATTTCCTCCATTGAATGCAAATCACGATAACACCGATGAGGACTCTGGGGATGAAGAAAACGTACAAATAAATAACCTTTCAGGGCACCTGTTACGAGCCAAAGCTGAAGTTTCGCAGACCGATGTCGAAGCAGCTGGTATGTCTGTAATAAGAGACACATCAGATAGTGAGGATGACTTGCCATTGTCAATTTTTGGCTCTAGGATTGTTGGAAGCAAAGTTCTGAAGAAAATGCGATCTTAAAATGGAATAATAAAGATATCGATTCCAAAATTTCTCCTTTTCTTCTAACATACGGATCAAAACAGCTGTACACTCCTCTTGATGCATTTTTTCTTATTTTTTGAAATGAAGTCACCGGGATGCTGGTAAACTATTTAAATATGTTCGCTAATTCACATAATCGTATTAGTGATATTACCGGCAACAATATTCATTGCTATTTGGATGTTTTGCTTTTGGGTGGCTATTCTTCCCACCCAAGGAGATCGATGTATTGGGAACATTGTCGAGACACTGATAATATTCTAGTTTGTGAAGCAATATCTAGAAATAGGTTTAATTTTATTATGCAAAATATTCATTGTTGTAATAACGCTGACTTACCTGCCAATGATGAATTTGCTGAACTAAGAACTCAATAAAAAATTTATAGATATGTCACAATGTGAAGAGTCACATAGCATTGACAAATCTATGGTACCATATTTTGGGCATCATGGTCCGAAACAATTCATAAAAGGAAAGCCCATTAGATGGGGCTATAAATTGTGGGTGGGAACAACTGTAGCAGGGTATATTGAATGGTTTGAACCCTATCAGGGTTCAACCACCGTCCTTTCAAATTGGTATAAAGATCTTGGTCTAGGTGCTACAGTGGTATTAGAATTCGCAGAAGTACTTCAAAAAGAGTATACTAATAATGTCCCTTTTCATTTACTTTTTGACAACTTTTTTACTTCCCTTCATTTACTAGAAGCACTCAAAATTATGGTTCTGAAAGGTAAAGACTGTCCTTTATCTCACTCATCTATTTTAAAGAAAAAGAACAGGATATATATGAATCTGTATCTTCTGATATGAATTCTATAACTTTATGCAAGTGGTGCGATAATAGCGTGGTAACTATCGCATCAAATCATACCAGAACAATGCTAAACCTCCCAGTAAAAAGATTTTCCTAGAAAGAGGAAAAAACGATTTACGTACCGCAACCAAATGCAATAAAAAAGTACAATGAGAACATGGGTGTGGTTGACAGGTCTGATCAAAATATTAGCCTTTACTGAATTCAAATATGAAGTAAGAAGTGATATTTTCCACTATTATCTCATTGTCTAGACATAGCCGAACAAAATGCTTGGCAAATCTAGAGAATTGAAGAAGGAAAAAAGATTACCTACGATTTAGACGATCAGTGCCAACTTCAATTTTGGAGACATATAAAAAAACACCAGAAAGAGGTCGTAGTCGTTAATCCGCAAATCTTCATGAAACATCTCGATATGATAGATTAGATCATTCGAATGTATATCAGGAAAAACAGACCCGTTGTAATATCTGTCATAAAAAATTTATTTTTTTTTATTAAAAATGTTCCATTACTTTGCACTCAAAATATCAAAATGTAGCTATCATACTTCATAACTCATATTTTCATTGAAATATTCAAAATAATTAATTTTATTTTCAAAACATATTTTTTTCTATTTCACTTCAAATTAATAGTGATATTGCCACCGTTGTTTTAAAAGAACAACGTTTTTAAAAAAAACCAATATTGACAAGCAGAAATTACTTAAAATATCAATTTTTAATTATCCCTAGGACAAAAATTTTAAATTTGAATGAATATTTCACAAAACAAGTTTTAGCATTTTCTGGGTTAAAACAATAACGAGCGAAAAATGCCAGTATTATTGTGAAAAAGCGACAGGCGCTTGATATACAAAAAATATGACACAAAGCACCCACCCTTCTTTCACAATAATACTAATATCTTCCGTTCGTTATTGTTTCAAGCTTTTTTAAAAAAATCATTTTTAACTTTTTAGTGCGATGTTAGGTATGGATGACAATTGTTCTTTAATTCCAAAAATCAACAGATTCCATTGCCTATTTTGCCATTCAAAGACTTCCTGGACGACCTTTCCAAATTGGACGTTAATGAGTGTTACATTCTCAATGGGTTTAACACTCCTTATTTGATCTTGTAGAGCTACTACTGCTGCTTTCAGAAAATTTATGTCGTTAACATTTTGATCACATCGAGTGCATGCCCATTTTACTGACTTTTTCAAGTTGATGAGTCTCATGTCCGATGCATCAATATTGACGCACTGAAAGTAGAATCCTTTGGAAAAGACACAGCATTTCAATAGAAAGTGAGGTTTCTCTGTTTTGAAACAGCATCTTCAAATTTCAAAAGGAAGATTAAACAAGTTTGATCTTCCTTTCGCAGATGATCACTTGGTGATCGAAACACGTGCCGACGTGTTGAAATAACGGTTTGTTGTTGGGAAAAACTCCAGTAATATTTTTATACGAAGTGAAATTAACGAAAATGGTGTTATAATGATCAGAGCAAATAAAGGTAACACTGTGGTTCCTTATGACCGAATCGACTATGTTCACAAAACCCTTGAATTTGAGAAATTTTGAGATATTGAAACGTGATCCAAAGTAATTCTTTTCATAGACAAGCGAGAGATTTTTTGAAAAACTCTTTTTAATGAAAAAGAAAAGCTCAAATTATACTCGCTTATAAAACTGCACTGACAGGAATAACCGATTAGACCAGAGATTTCCTTTGTCACTGCACCATCAGTGAAATTATCAGAAAGACTAATCAGTTTCATCATGAACCACAGTAAATTTCAAACAAAATTCAGTCTACGGAATTTATATGACATGAAAAATTAAATAAATGATAAAATAAAATGACAAATAAAATGAATAATCAGAATTGAAGGGGTTATATTTTTAGGAGTGAATAATTTTTAGAAAAAAAATTTTTGACTTTCTACTACTCATCCTTTTTTTGTATCAACATGGAGTAGCAGGAAGCCAAAAACTTCCTGTCCCAAAAAATAAATAATTTATTTTGGACATACAACAGATAAAATTGCTTCATCTTTGGACAAACAAGATATCAAAATTGCATGCAGAACAGGTAATACGTTGGGGAAGTTAATCAAAAATAATAAAGACAACCATCCAAATTCGAGAAATCAGAAGTATATATTTACATCAAAGTGTGGAACTTGTCCTGGTATCCAGGATTATTATATAAGCTCTGTAAATGAGAAAACAAGTTCATCATATTCAAATCATTCTTTAGAAGGAAATCATGTTTTAATGGAGATTTCGAAATTTCACACGTAGAAAATAAAGGTGTGAAGTTGAATTATTTGCAAGTAATGAAAATTAATGAACTTAAAACTCCAAACATTTCACTGAATGACCAACTGGATTCAAACACATCACCATTATTGATTTTTCATATTTTTAGAAAACGAATATGTTTTAGTGAGTACCTGATTAGGTATTTGAATTGGAGGGGTTAGGTACTTTCAATTGTGCTTACGTGGGGTTATGTGGTGTCCTTGTTTACCAATGTCCCACTGGAAGACTCTCTGAGGGGGTTAGCACACCTGTTCCCGAATGACGTCGGCGAACTCTTCAGAACATGTGTCAATGGAGGGAAACTTTTATGAGCAACTAGATGGCTTTGCGATGGGGAGTCCACTTAGTCCACTGATAGCAAATTATTTCATGGAACGGTTTAAAGGAAAAACGATAGACACTTTTGAATT
>WOGN01009021.1:0-11005 GCA_015342105.1 Leptinotarsa texana
CTGGACAGAGTCCGGAAAAGAGCAAATCTCCTGAAAGCCCTGAGAGGCAAACTCGAGAGATGCGACAGTAAGACACTTCTACACACATATAAAATGTTCATAAGGCCAATCCTAGACTACAAGGCCATGATCTACTGTACGCTTCCCCCGAGAAAATCCCACCGCATCCTTACCACTGAAAGAAGAATCCTCCGCAACATATATAACCTCCCATATCGTTACCCTTCACAAAACCTATATAACCAAATAGATATTTCCCCCTAAAACGTCAGATTTCAGGAACTCCAGGGACGATACGCCACTAGAACGATGAGCAGCAACAACACCGCTGCAATCGACACTTTAACAACATCATGGACTACCCGAGGAGGATCCAGAAGGATACTAAGGAATAAGCTCCCGTTTCCCCCAGCCAGACTCCTGGGAGCGATGGAAGACCAGACTGGAGGATTACCCACTGGCCTACAGATAATGGACAAAATCGACCCGTTGGAACCTGAAACCAGCGGAAACCACCAACAACAACCTACCAACACCCCCCGAGAGCTGAAAAACCAGACAACGGCAAAGAAAAAGGACAACCCACTCCGAAACAAGACCACAGCAAATGACACGGACATCCGAATTAAAATTAGCATTTATTAATTTATTAATAATTTTGTAAAATAGGTAATGACGTAAATAAATATCTCTTGAAAATTTTCAGGCAGGTGTAGATACTCATGGTTTTTTTGAAAAGATACAAATAATATTGTTTTCTACTTTTTCAAAGAAAAAAGTCGAAAAATACATGTGTTGTGAAACATGATTGAAATTGTTATTATAGTGGATACTAAAACTAAAATTGGTGAAAAAACTTATTCTCTGTATCAAAAAAAAAGGTGATTATAGAATATAATCAATGAAATGTTGAATTGAAAATTAGATCATACCTGATCATAGCAAACATGAAACAGTAAACGTGGAAGTAATGCAGCCGATAATAGAAAACCATAAATTTGAGTTTTTTGCTTATATTTGAAAACAGCTATTGATAGCCGCAATCTGAAAAAATATTTTTATTGTATTCCCAAATAGGCGATTTTCGTCTAATTTAACCAACAATGTAAGTCTTACTATTTCTCAGAAAACTATAGTGTTATGCAAGTAATTATTAAAATTTTATATTTACTAAACCCTTACTACAATTTCATTGAAGCAGAGGATCATAAATAAAAATAACCTTACCTTACATAATGAATCAAACCGCTGAAACAAGCTATTGAGAATATCGACCAATTCCTCAGCACTTTTATTGCTGGACATCTTTGTGAAACCAACGATATCGGCGAATAAAATGCTGACATTTTCCATGTGATCCATATTGAACGGACGAAAAATCGACCTAATATCGTTAGTAGAATCGGACGACTGCCTCCTCATAAGAATTTCATCTTCTTTCTTCAGCCAATCAGCGACGCTCTTGGGCATCAACGAATGGATCATGTTCTCCTTCAGCTTCTTCTCTAGTTCCAGTTGTCGACGTACCAGCAAACTCTGTCCGACCTTCATAAATGTGTTTCTCATTCGAACGATGTTCATTAAACCTATGTGGAATCCCATAAGATGTATACCCAAATGGCATAGCAACCTCATAGCACACGCTGGCACAGCATTACTCTCGTCTTGTTGGAGATGATAAACGATTGATTCGAAAGCGAGCGAATAACAAATACCCAACATGAGACTGACGTACAGCTTTAACGGTACCAGGGTGTATATGAGGAAGAGCAGTTGAATGCAGAGCGAGAAATTTCCGATCGGAGGTGGTTGAGTTATGATTAAAAATAGTAGGCTCAGTACTGCTAGCAGAATAGACATGGCCAATGTCAAAAAGATTATGTTTCGATCATATACTAGTGTGTAGGTGAAGAGATGAAATCCCACCAGGCAAATGATCAGTACTAGCAGGAGTCCACACACTATAGGCCAATGGCGTTTATCTCCCAGAAGGCCAGCAACGAAGAAATAGACTAGCCATGTTGTTGAGATTACTATCAGGTACAATAAAGCATGCCTGAAAAAAAAATACACCTCAAATATGACATCTTTCCTTATTATTATTGTTAATCATCCTTGATATTTTTATCATCTTTTCTTTGAATATGAAGTAATGTAATCCTTTTGACCATTAGCAAGAAATACTACATATTTCAAGACCTTGTTTAATAAGAACAATACAAAAGAATTCAGAAAAAGGTAGAATTACTTCGCGTAAGATAAAAATTATGTGAATATAACTCTGAACATGCAATATTCCAAAGTATTCTTAGGTATCCCTATTGAAAAGGAGTTGACACCATTAATATCAGTTAAAGAAGTGCACTAAAAAAATGCCATAGGCATTTACAACAAAGTAGTATCTTTCATATTCATTTGGACAAATCATTATTTCCTGTAATGAATTCCATTAAATGATTTCCTAGTATCAGTTTGTTGTTGTATCCTAATTAATATGTTAATGACTACTTCATATGATATCTAATATTGTCCTGACTTATACTTGTAATTATCAAGTAAAAAAGTAAATAACGGGCTATCTGGAATTGGATCTTTGTTGATGTTCATGAATTTCTTTTCAAATTTTTCAATTTCTGAATTTTCAAAGGCTTCTAAAAGACTATTGTCATGTACAGATCTCAACAATTGAAAGCATTCCTAATTTATTCTCTGGACTTTCTATAAAGCATTTTGAGTGACAATGGACTCCTCTGATCTACAAAACTGAGTATGTGAAACATGTTCCTTGAAAAGCATTATAGTCTGCATAGTTGAACTAATTTACTGATGATATTGTTCGAAATACTGATAGTAATCATGGACCAGTTTTAGTAGCATTAGGTTTGATTTTTTTAATATATTATTTTATGAGTTTTCAAAGAAACCAACATGGTTTTTGAAACCTCAGTTAACTGGCAGCTCACAAATTGTTTAATCAAATATTATCTTCTAGAAAAACTATCCATAGGTGTTTTCTGGCGTTGAATCGTATTTGAGAGTGTATTCAAAAACGATTTGTAGTGACGTCATTGATACTAAGATTCGTCAAGATAGAATGATTCAATTTGTGTTAGATGTCAAATTCAATAAAAAAACAACTCTTCAATTTTCTCTAATCTCAATTAGAATCGGATTTGTGCATATGCATACAGCTTTATTTTCTACATCCTTACAACATATTTAATAAAATGTATTCGGTACTTTATAAACTATAAAGATCAAAATAAAGCAGAAACTAAAGTAACATAACGTCAAATTCCATTTCAAAACTAACCTCACACTAGTTTTGAATCATCATGAATACTTTTCAAATCATAGATGTGAAGTCATCATTTCAACGCTAGAATGAATGTATTTGAATAACAAACGAATCCGTTTTGAATACAAGAGCGCCAGAAAACGTCTCATACTAATATAAGAAACTACCATAGAAATATCAGAATAAACATTGAAACATTAATTAAAGAATTTGATTTATACACCATCTATCAACAAAACTATGCAACACTAACCATATCATTTGGTCATTGGTGTTTGAGCTATTTTGACAAAACAATGCAGTGACAAGCAATAACACAAATATTCCTTCAGTTTCAAATTTGATATTATATTACTGCAAGTAATACATTGTGTAAAGCTGTAGCTACCCTCAATTTTAACAAATTATGTAGCCTGATCTCTAAATAAATTTGTAACCTTGATAATTTTGTTGATTTATAAATATCTAATCAGATTTAATTCACTGCACTTCGGTATTCAATTCAGTCATATCCAAGTTTTTCACATATTTATGATAGCAATTAGGTCAAGCAATTCACCTGAATTTGATTTTGTTTCTGGTATTGGAGCTCTTCCTGTATTGCTCTTCAAGTATTTCCGAGTCAAATGTCGGATCCCACCATGATTTATGCGCAGCCCTCTCAAAAGGTATTGGAAAGAACTTTCCCCAGCATCCTGATTCCTGTGACATCTGTGCAAGATACATTTGCAGCTTTGGATCTAGAGAAAACTGGGTGTTTTCATCATCCACCAAATCAGAAGGATTATCATCTTGAATTTCTGATTTGACATAAGAGGAGTTGCCCTTTTCTTTTCCCATCGTTATACTTGCAAACTGAATCATTGATTGCCAAGTAAGATATCCTAGGACATTTTAGTTCCCTATCATACAAGTGCTACAGGAAGAAAGACAGATTAAATGACTTCTTTGAAAATATGTGATAAACAATTTTGTTATAGATTACCTGTTTCCATAAGTTCTAGCGAACTTCATACTTTTTGATTTTATAAACAAGCTGTAATATACACATACAGTAGCAGTGGTGTACTTTGAGAACATGTTTAAAATCTAAATTAAACATTACGGGGATTATGTCAACAATCTATGTTTGCTTTGCACTATACCTTTACATGTTTTCAAGATAATTTTCTTAATGGTATCAGGTTGTGTAATGGCTCATAAAAAAATAAGTATCTAATCATGTCATTGTGAAACATATGTTTTTGAGAAATAGTTTATTCAAAAAGTAAATCATTCGGTTTATAATTAGTTATATTTATTACTTTCCGTTTAATTTCGGAAATTGTGGACATTTGTTTCACATGACAGTTTTGAGTGGTTTTGACACTTTCGTTTTTCGATTCAGTTTGTTGACATCTTCCTCTTTTCCATCAAAAATACAGAAAACTATATATTATACCTTATGAACGTTGCGGAAAACAGAAAACTGTGATTTGTGAGAGAATCACAAATGACATGTGACATTTAGACAATGATGTCAGATGTGACATACACAGTGAAATTCATAATATACCACCGTATAGAAGTAAACACTTCTAGTAAACACTTTAGTCTATATCCAAAAGTAATATAGAATTCACCGGATATACATATCATTCAAATAGACTTCTATCGGAAATATTAGAACTAAGAAGAAAAGTAAAACAAAAACAAGTCCTGGGTAAGGTGTTTTCACAAATCAAAGTGATTTTTTTTGCATTTCACCTTTTCATCAGCGTGTAATGTTTCTAAAAATTGCATAAAAACATTACTCTCAAAACATAGCAAAGCCCAAAACAGTGAACATAACCGATTTTCACATTCATTTGTACCCAAAATATTTATGTACATGTACTATTCGTTTCTATTTCAGTATTCGATTTCCAGAGGGAGTGAGTACACCTCAATTGGCACTACTCGATACTTTAATTTTCAATGTTGTTTACATTTTGGAATATATTGATATTGGGTGAAAGATTTTTTTTACTCTTTTTCTATTAATCGGAGACTCGATAAAAACATCAGGGTTTCTATGCATCTTGATCTGCGCTCAGGAATATAAACACTTTAAAATTGTTCTGTTTCACTTCAACGCTAAAGATCTCAAACGGCAATCGAGAATACCAATCAAAATTCATTATTACATTATTACAATTCACAGTGATGTGCGTACGTAGCATAAGAAGAGAAAATGAGTAATGTTATTCTAGTTATTTTTTTCTTTCCACTTCTTTTCTAATTAACACTTTCCTTAACCAAATAATTCATTACAATACAATAGACAAATACGCTACTGAAGTGATTTCTAACGACATACGTTATAGTCATCTACAGTTCAGATAAGTTGGAGCCTAGCTCCCTTACCCTTGCCGCTGGCGTTTGTCAGATGGACAAATGGGTCATGACTGAATGGTGGTGGTCCTCAGACATCGCACTACCGCTCTTTACGGTGTACCCCTACCTGGCTGGGGTGAGATGGATGAAACAGTTCATCCGTTAACATGGGACATGAGGGCCTCATTCGACAGTGTTTGGGCCTTCGATATCGGGAGGGGTCGTCTACAGCATAGTCTATAGCTTCCCTAACTAAGTTCGACATACGTCTCGACTATTCACTTCTCCTCGTACGGCTAAATATAGACTTGAATGTTATATTAGCTCCTATTCACGATAGCCATCTTGAGTTCAGACAAGTTGGAGCCCAGCTCCCTTACCCTTTTAGCTGATTTTTTCGTCGAAGAAGGACAAATGGGTTCATGACTGAAGGGATGTTGACGGCATGAAGTCCTCAGACAGAAGTACCGCCCTTCACAGGGTACCCCAACCTGGCTAGGGTGGGATGGATGAAAGATCTGTTCATCCTTTAACGGGGGACATGATGGCCTCATTCGACAGGGTGTCGGTGCCTTCTATATCGGGAGGGGTCGTCTACAGCATAATCTATAGCTTCCCTAACTAACGGAGTTCCTATTGCTCAATGGATCAGAGTTTTTGCTCGCTATCTGTCTCCGACACAAAGAAGATGGGGAAGTAGAAAGCTAACACCTTTCTTTCCCATCAAGGAACAATAATCACACAAGCGCGTTCTACGCCTATAAAATAAATATGAGTTTTGTGGACTGTGATAACAGTCTGAATTTACCGTCATATGACTTTCACATATACTCCATCTGCATATCAAGCTATTAGTAAATATGTCATAACAACGAACACGCATACGTTACCAATAATGACTCGTGGTCTTTTTCAGCACCTAACTCATAGGTCATTCAGTGAATAATAATTAACCAGCTTTTAACTATGAATATATAAATTCCACCAATCGATTTCATCAAAATTAGGATGGATCAACGAGTGTTGCACTCGGCTGCGATTTTCAAGTTGTGATTCTCAATCAGTTGACGATGTTTCGAAGTATGTTATTATCATTAATTATTATTGAGCTTATAGCTGTACCTCTGAATATAGACTACAAAGGCTGAACCATTGTTTAAGGATTTAGCTGAACAAAACCCTTTCACAAATTTACTGTTTAATGTCACCATTTGTGGAACACACCAGTATCCTGTCCCAGTAGTGGCGCCACTGACACCTAATGGAAATATATTATAACTGGCAACATGGTAAGAGATAAACTAACCAAAAAAAAATTGACGTATAGGAATAGTAAACAGAAATCACAAATATCTCCTCAGGAAATTGTGGAATTCAAGAAAACTCGGTTTATAGTGAACATTCCAAACCATTACCTATACATAGAACTTTGATTTTAGGCTCTAAATATAAGACCATCCCATATAAATTTTCGATGTGAAATCTCTATGTTTATTCCTGACTGTGCAAGATGCCACCAATCAAGTTATCAAGTTCTGCAGTAGATGTTAGTGATAATGAAATGTCTGGCAATGAATCTGAGCGGTCAAATTCAAGCCGTGAAAATGATGGTGCCCACGAATCCACTGAAGACGAACCAGATTCAGATGACAGTTCTGAAATGGATGAAAGTGAATGCGAAAGTAGAAGAAACTCCTTATTGCAGCATGTTCAGGATTTAGAATCTCAATTTGGACTTCTTCGTGAGCAACTCTATAGAGAACGAATGAGTCAGGTGAGGTAGGCAGGGTAAATATTGTAATAGCTTGCACTAGTTTATGCAAAATACTTAATTAGACTTATATTTGTACTGTAATCACAAATTTCAAGTCAAAACTTGTTGCTGCCTATCTACTTTTGAATGAACGGCTGTATTTTAGGAACTTACCTTACTTATGTGCCACTTCTACTGGTTCCATACCTCAATATTGTATTTTTCCAGAATTACACCTTTGAAGTCATTACTTGTATATGAAATTGAAGAGAAAAACTGTAGAAATATCAATTTGCAACGTTGGCTTGCAGAAGTTTTTGATATATTACGCTATACTAGATTAGCTAATTAGATTCCAAAAATCTGTTATTGAGCTTTCTGAAAGAGATTGCTCTACAATAACTACCATAGGTGAACTTATGTCTTTTGACTAATGACATCAAATTAAAAAGAGACTCCACTTGCCTTTGAGTTTTTGTATCTCCAGAAGTAGAGGGGACCCCAATTTGTGTTTTTAGATTTGTTATCAGCAAACAAAAATACCTAGCCCTTAATGAAAATTTTTGAAAAAGTAGTGCGAGCAGTTGAAATGAATATTTACCATTTGCAGAAATTAAGCTTTGGAGAAATATTGACTCTGAACTTCCGTAGGTTGAACTTCAACTTGCCGAAGTGAAAACTGGAAAGTCCCCAGAGTACTTGGTAGCGTTATCGGAACTGCAGGAGAATATGAGAGTTCGTACTGAAGTTGCTGGTATTCTGAGACAAATGAGATTGGAAAATATTGCCAATCAATGTGCAGCCGAGGAGCAGGCTGCTTTACAAAATTTTGAAAGTGAAAAATCATTGGCTTGTGATTATTACTATAGTGAACTGATGGATACTATAAGGCGATTGGAGGAAGACAGGCATAACAGTGAAATCAGCTGGGGAGAAGGTGGAGAATGGTGTTCAAGATCTCGATCGCGTTCCAGAAGAAAAGCCGTAACTGTGTCGGGACCTTATATTGTGTATATGTTGAAGCCCCAAGATATAATAGAAGACTGGACCATTATTCGAAAAACACTAAAAAGAACATCCTGACAAACAGATTTCCCAGAATTTTTTGAAACTCCGCAATGGTTGAAAAAGTGTTAGTTTAGAAACATTGTTTATTATGTTAAGGTTGACTAGCTTTGAAGAATTGAAAAGTGAAATTATATTTATGATGAAACTCGGTGTGATTATTTTTGTGCAACAAATAAGGTATAATTTCACCTAATTGCTGAAAGGAAAATTGATACTGCTTTGTCATTGTAAATGTCAGTTTATTCAGGACTGGATGATTTTGTGTTCATTATTTTTTTAATTATTGATGAAACACATTGAAAAGCAATTAGTTTCTCATATCCAGTTATATATTTACCGCCAATTGGAAATAAAACAAATACTCACTCTTCTCAATTTGATTGCCAACGTTTCGGCTATGCTCATCACCATTTTCAGGGCTATAATAAGAAACGAATCCCTTCTTGCACATTATGAAAACATATTTGGCAGTGATAATCTCCTTGTGTACTCACCTCTTCTGTATTTCTGAATTACCTCATTAGTGAAAATGGTGCCTATGCACATATTTGAAAATAATAAATTTGCCCTAGATTTTGGTACAACTACAAATAAAATTCCATACCTTCATGGAGATGTATTTGCAGTGCTGATTGTTTTTAATGTAGCTCTGAAAGTAATGAGCATTGCTGAAACATTTGAAATTGCAACGTTAAGACCTGCTCCAACCTTAACTGGAAAGACATATTTTCTTGGTTTAAAGTCATACGGGTCTTTCGTACGAGAGACAACTCTAGATTGTTGAAACAAATATATCCACTAATTGTCATAAGTGACCTTTCTGATAATTCAACATTTCTAATGCAAATTCAAGTTACAAGTTGCATAATTGAATAGAACTGGCCGGTACTTGATGAAAATCCATATTAAAAGTAATGATTTTCACTATCTGTATAAAAAAATCTGTTTAAAATCTGTTTTTCCCTTAATGAGCTGTGCCCCCATACGAACGACAACTCTCAGAAGTTGAGAAACTTGTGCGAGCTAAGGACTAACGAGGTCTTACCTTTTAACGTGTGATTCCGTCACTATAAAAATGAAAAATCTTAAGATAAACTGTATTGATTAGTTTTTACAAGTTGCATTTTTGTGTGACTTTTCAATAACTACTTGGAGGTCAATGGTTGGCAGAACGAATTAAATGTGACCCAAAAATGTATTCATATAGGACATCTCAAGTATTATCAATGTCAAGCGTTTTTTGTAGCATTTAACATTCCAATTTTTCATTATTTCTGTGAGAATTTTTGGCTGAACCATCTTGAATATTCTTAATTTTTTTTCGAGAGTAGCTTTTCAAATTTTTTTTATATGATCCTTATGAGTTATTCTTTCATCTGAAAAATAATAAGCTTACTAAAAGTACAGTTAAGTGCAAAAATGTTGTTCGATATTGATATTTGATTAATGCAAAGGTAAATTTTCAACTCTGAATTGAAAAATATTCCATACTTCCTAGGTGTTTTTCTCCTTCCACCTCAAATTTTGAGACAGTGAGAGCTTTCGATATTTCAATCTCTCTGTTCAACATTTGAAAGAAATTATTTTGTGTAAGAGCAATTTTAATACTGACTTCTGTCAGATTTTACGAAATAAAACTACACAGGCTCCTCTGGTCCAGTGTTTTTGTCAGTTGAGTTTTCATGGTTTTTATATATGTGGGGTATTTTCTGTCTGACTTAGCCACAGGAAAAATAAATTTGGCAAGGAATATATTTCACAACCAAACAATTATCTTCCTCCTTACGTCCATTTCAGTGAATGACAGAGCTTATGGATCACTACTATATTTGTGTTATTCTGAAAACTTAAGCACAGAATATTGGAACGTTTAAGGTTCCACCTGGTTTTCAAAACCACCTAGTAAAGATGCATAGTTGAAAATTTAAGTCTTCCTTATTCAAACATATAGATTTATTAATAACTTTATAGTAATTATGAAGAGATACTTATTTTACACGAATGAAAAATTTATAAGGATCACGTAAATAAAGTTAAAAAAAATGTATTAGTCCGTCCGGCTCAAAATTCGGAAGGCGTATTCGGGTTAGCAGTTCGGACGATTTCAGGACGGTTCAAAGTCATTACAAAGTCGAGTTTCCAGAGTAGACTCGCGCAAAAATTTCCAAGTCTCCACTTGATTGTTGAAGAACCATTCATATTTTTTAGCAGTATTAAAAGACTATGTCGGAATGAAGCACATGATTTTTTTTGGCTTAGCTATTCGATTTATATGTCATTAATAGTTGTATTTTGTTGTCACATTGAGTTATTTCAACCAGAAGTTACTCACTATCTTTCCTCGTTGTATTTTGTATTTTGTTGTGGAGTTGGCCGCGGTGGTAGTGCGTCCGACTCACGATCGAAAAGTCGTGTGTTCGATTCCCGCCTCGATCAGATATTTTTCTTGAGAGAATTTATCTGGTTGAAGCTGGAATGATTCTGCAACCGTGTTAGGAATCACACGTTAAAAGGTAAGACCTCGTTAGTCC